>JZLH01S0196195.1:30893-46325 GCA_001188425.1 Eucidaris tribuloides | reverse complement strand
AGAGATAATTCCTTGGTGGTTGTAGATGCAAGTCTACTCTGAATGTTAAAATCCCCGATTATGACAAGCGTCCACTGGTCTTTGTTTGCTACAGTTGCTCATCAAGGAGGTTGGAGACTCATCCAGAAAGGTCTTTAACAAGGGCTCGATTGAGGAGGTCTATTACTATGATGATATGGAGAGTCTTTAGATTTATGGACGATCTCGATCTGAATGGAATTCGAATGTGTTTAATATCAAATGAAGAGTCTAAAAACCTTAAACTCCAAATTACTTCGTAAGAGGTATGCTTACACCACCACCTCTATTGTCTTTCTGCGGGCACATTCTTGAGCTACAAATCCAGTTGGCTAAGGACGACCAATCGGTCCGAATCGTTGACACGTCATCAGGCGTCAGCCACGTTCACACACACCAACGACGTGAAGATCATTTTTCAATGATGTAGTCTTCAATTCTTGATTTGTTCTTTAATGATTCTTGGCATTCATCATACAGAATGAGAATATTCTGCAGCTAATTTTGTGTGGAGCCTCATGTTTCGATTGGAGATTGCTGTATCTGTTGGACTGAGTTGCCAGTATTTGGAGGAAGGACGAGGTGTTGGCAGAGGACGGGCAAGTGCGCCTATGTCCGTCTTCCTGCCCTTTACTTCCACGATGGGTTGTCCTTCTTAGTTTCCTTTGTATGCCTAAATACTGTGATCCTGTCAGAATATTATCATCAATTGTGTTCCATGATTCTTTGCCGAGAGGGTTTCAATGTGCGATAGTGTGTTTTGGCTGTCATAAGTTATATGATGGGATTCATTAGATGCACACAACTTTTCGATTTCAGGCCAGGCGTTTAGGGCCTAATATCCCCGCCATTTTAAGAAGTAGAATCCTGATGTGTTGCCACAGAGTTGCGTGTAATAGCTGGACGTTGCGTCCCACAGTATTTGGGAATCTCACGTATACGTATGTAGCCAGCATGGACTGTACATGAACAATCACGTTTTAGTAGCATAGACCCTTTCACTACAAGGAAGGACAAGAACACAAAAGTTACATGGTCTGGTCAACTCCATTGTCCATGGCCCATCTCATGAGTTGCCTGAACAATAGTGGTGCTTTTTCAGAGTCCTCTAGAAGGTTGAGTTGAACCACAGTTATGCCGAACAAAAGAAGACTTTAAGTAGCTCCAGTAAAGTCCCAGAACATGGCTGCGTGACTGTAGAAAATGTCCAATGAACATCCAAACCAAACCAAGTTTAATATAACAAGATAAAAGTGGTTGCTGGCTCAAATCTTGGCTAGTAGCTTCCTGAAGTATAGGAAAACGTGATGACAGCTAACAAAGACACCAACAAAGTCAACAGACAGGTTAAAACACAATAACACACGAGAGAGGTGAGAGGGCTACCATAAGGTGCACACTGCTCACTTTTCCTAAATTTTTCCTAAATTTTTCCTAAATTGTAGTTTTGTTTTAAATTGTGTGATGCTATTCCCTGTAACATGTTGCTGTATTGTTTTATTTTGTTTGGAAATGGAAATAAGTGAAACAAAATGGAATCTGCACAATTATGGTTTGATATGTTTGATGCTGTTTCGGACATACAATTTAGCCAGTTTTGGTGAGACAGATAAATAATATTCATTTATGTCTCTAGGACTCTTGAAACATGAAAACAAAAATTGTATTTGAAATCAAGTCTTAAAGAGTCAACCAGTTCCACTATTTTACTTGTTGCGTTGTTAAAAAAAAACCTTTCGTTTTTATATTAAAACTAGAGAAGTTCGACTCCGCGCAGTCGATGGGTATGCCTCCGCCCAGTGTGCCCACTATGTAGCAGCTAACAACCTAATTATATCAACAGTTAGCACTCCTAACTGAAGTTATACTATAGGTTTGGCACAAAGTTCATTCACCTTTGACCCTTGACCTTGACCTTTGATCCCTGTAACTCTACCAAAATATTTGGTTTTTGGTTTTGAACCCAACCACCAAATTATATCAACAGTGAGCACTCCTAACTGAAGTTACATGTATAGGCAGAAAATTACATTTTGGGACAAAGTTCATTGACCTTTGACCCTTGACCTTGACCTTTGACCCCTGTTACTCTACCAAATATTTGTTTTTGGTATTGAACCTAACCACCAAATTACATCAACAGTGAGCACTCCTAACTGAAGTTATAAGCAGAAAATGAAATTTTGGGACAAAGTTCATTGACCTTTCACCCTTGACCTTGAACTTTGACCCCTGTTACTCTATCAAAATATTTGTTTTTTGGTTTTGAACCTAACCACCAAATTACATCAACATTGAGCACTCCTAACTGAAGTTACATGTATAGGCAGAAAATTACATTTTGGGACAAAGTTTATTGACCTTTGACCCTTGACCTTGAACTTTGACCCCTTTGACTCTACCAAAATATTTGTCTTTTGTTTCTTAACCTAACCACCAAATTATATCAACAGTGAGCACTCCTACATGTAACTTGAGTTATAGGCAGAAAATGGCATTTTGGGACAAAGTTCATTGACCTTTGACCTTTGACCCTTGACGGATTTGTCCCAAAATCTAATCAATTCATCCTTGCCTAGTGGTCCATCCATGGTCCAAGTATCATTAAAATCCCTCCAGCGGTACTTCAGTAATCTTGTTCACAAGAAAGTGTGGACGCACGGACGCACGGACGTACGGACGTACGGACGTACGGACGCACGGACGCACGGACGTACGGACGGACAGCCCGAAAACATAATGCCTCCGGCTCCCTTACGGGGCGGAGGCATAAAAATCCATTCAAAACATGGATGTAACGATCATACATTTAAAAGTAATAGTGACTAACAGCATGGCACATTAGCCTTCCTATTTTGCATTTTATTTTTGTGTGTGTGTGATGCAGAATTCATCCGTAGCTCTGCAAAAAAATATCTTCGTCTTTGAGATAGCAAACCCCTCATATTATGAACAAATTACAAAATCAGGATGAGAGTAAAAATGCGAACGATCATTTTTTTTTTCAAATTTGCCTAAATGCACTTGTACAATTTCATATGCCTTTGGGAGAGCACAACAGAAAATGAATGGTTGTACCGGCTATTGAAGAATATTCTCACTAATATCTGATTTGTTGAAAACAAATAACGGAGCTTTCCCAAAGATTTGAGTAAATATTATGATTACTCTATGCAAATTGTCACTCTGTAATACAGGTGTTCGCGTGCACGTTCGTGTATCAAAACACGTTTCCACCATGATCAATGATGAGATCATACCTCAGTCTGCATTTTCAATTAATCTGACATGATACCAGGAAGTTATTAAATATCTACTAGCCCGAAGATGCTACTTACAGTTCGTCAACTGATGAGGAAGTTAGCCCGCTTCTCTCGAGTATTACCAATCAATCATCTCCGACGCCATGTCTTGTCGGCGCAAGAAATATTGCGTTCTTGAATCGTTACAAAATGCACAATTCTTGGCTTATAGGCGTATTCTACAAGATAGAAATACCGTTTTACCGAATAACCGTATTTGTTTATATACCATAATTTTGGTAAACAATTTTGAAACGTATTCCAATTACAAGCGTTGTTTTTGTAATGATTATTGTAATCAATGGCGATAACTACAAAGAGGACGAAACCATGCTTGGTTCCTGGGTAAATGTATATTATGCACATCGTTGTTAAGGTATTTACATGATTTCAATAAAGATGGTTGAATAAATGTTTACTACCATTATTGAATTTATGAGTATTCATTTATATATATATAAACTGGAGTTATAATGGGAACAGTTAAGCATTATGCTCGTAATCGAGTTGCTTGTAAAAGTTACTCTAAATTTAAAGTGAGGAATCTGATTTACCGTCTTCTGTTATAGACCATACAGAACCATTAATCCGATTAAGGGCTTATCTAAACCGTTTTACTCAACCTTTTTTCATGAATCGGTTAGAGAACGTTTGATGGTATACATAATCCTTTTTGTGGGAGATCTATTTTTTCACCCCTTTCTTCATTCTGGATTAGATTAGCTGTGTCTTGAACACAAATGACATGGATGTGATGGAGATTCTAACAGGGGCGTTGATCAATTTTTCGGATGGGGGGGGTAAAAATGTCAACATTTTCGGAGCGCTTTGCGCGTAAAATTGTAATGTATATGTATAGTCATATTTTTACGTTAAATTAGTGATTGCCTTGCACTGCTTTTTGAACAAATTCTTATATTATACGTTTCATGAATTGTTCAGGTTGTCAAAATTATAGGGGGGGGGGCAAAACGATATGTTTGCCCTCAACATTTTCACAGGGGCGACTGCCTCCTGCCCCCTCCCACCAGGATCGACGCCCCTGGATTCAAATGAATTGAATTGAATTCACATTTATTTTCTTCATTTATGAAACTATTGAACCACCCCCCCCCCCCAAAAAAAAATGAACAAATGCAAGCTAAAATATACAATGTTTACCTTCAATGTATACATGTACTGATGTACATTTATAATTGATAGCAATGAAGAAGGCGCAATCCCGTAATAGTGCCTGTGGTGGGTACACCCAAAACAATTAACACTAATTAAACATAAGATTGGACAATACAAAAAACACAAAAGAAACAAAAACCAAACATAATTAACAAAGACAATACAAGTACAAATGTCAAACTCAGAGTCACAGTATGTACATGTAGGCCTACTAGTATAAGGGAAAGCTGTAACTTTAGTTTTTACTAAATTTTTGCGTCCCTCCTTTTTTTTTCAGTTGTCACACGCATGAATTCTATTTCAACGCCCACGTCATTCTCACACCCTTTCTCTTCCTCGAGAAACCTCATCACGCTCGGCCTTTGACCCACACGTGATAGGAGTGGGGACATTTAAATAAATGGTGCTTGTAAATGCAAATTTTGTTTATTTCAAGTCAAAAGTAAGTCCTTTTTATATCTTTATAGAGCCTAAAAAGGCAGAAGCAGGGCAGAAGGTACGCATTTATTTCTGCGGAATAAAATTTTACTCAGAATGGCGTCTATTTCGAGTTAAAGTGACTCGGATTTCCAAATGAATTTGACTCAACTAAGAATCGAATTAATTCGAGCCAAATTCATGATAATAATATTATCATAGTTATCATTATTATGATTATGATTATGATTATTATCACCATTACTATTACTATTATTATAAGTATTACTATTTTTATTATCATTATCTTTATTATTATTATAATCATCCCCATATCATTATTGTTATTGTTACAGATTATCATGGCACAGCGGTAAAATTACAAGTATCTTGGAATTAAATAAGACCATCTCACTCTTGTTACGTCTCCTTCTCCTCGTCCTCCGTCCTCTCCTCCTTCCTTCTTCTTCTTCTTCTTCTTCTCTTCTTCTTCTTCTTTCTTCTGCTTCTTCTTCTTTCTTCTTCTTTCTTCTTTTCTTCTTCTTCTCTCTCTCTTCATCTTCCTACTCTTTTCTTTTTCTTCTTCTTTTCTTCTTCTTCTTCCTTCTCCTTCTTCTTTTGCTATCTTCTTCATCATCTTTCTGCTCAAGCAAGCAGCATACAGGTGGACTCGATTGCGATTCTCTCAAGTTGGTAATCGATCAATTATCGTATCGGATGCTTTCTACAACTTCGAGAGCACTGTGTATGTACGGATGATGTTGGGTTGCCTTTATTTACTCAATACACATCTGCATACAGTTTCTGTTACTATAGCGCTAACTTCTTCTAATTGGAGCTATTGTCGTCGGGAGTCAAAAGGGTCTTGTCGCAACGCCGTTGTTATGCAAATTCGCTATTATCATTTACGGTCTGTCAGAACAGAGCGAGCGGACTGTCGATCAAGCTCCGCGCCGCTACTCACGGCTTCGGCCCAGATACGCATTTCAATGAATTATACAGCTAGCTCGTGTATATAGAAGCGAAGCTCGTCTGACCAGCCAACCAAACTCCACTCTTCAACTCATTGGCTTTGGAAGTAGCAAAGGATACATAACTTGGAATTGTGTTTTGGAATTAATACCTAGTGTGTATATTCTACTTTGTTTTATGATGTGGTGCTACTATTATTAACCATGGAAGAGGCGAAACATATTTCAAAAAGAGTTTGTCTCTCAACGTGAGCCGCCGAACTTGCCCTAGGATTTTTATACCAGTGTAAAATCTTCACTCCCGAATGTCGCGTCGCTGGATCGGCGTCTACCACTAAATTGTCGATACCGCAGCCGGGAGCCGCTGCGCTAGAATCGGCTCACCATGTCGCTACGTACTTTGCTTGATGTTGAGATGATAGTTTGTCGGGGAAGGAGAAAATAATAAGGACTACTAATAAAGTCTTTTACATAATCTGGTAAGTTGATGGGTGACAAGCATTAAGATTGATTAAACATTTTTAGATTGATCAGAGCTCGGGGACAAAGTAATTTCACATTGATTAAACTATTTTTAGCAATCCTTACCTGGCTTAACCTTAGCGTGCTTAGCCTTAGGAGGGGTAAAGGATTGCCCTATTTTCTACCACCAGGTCAAAGAAACGACTTGCTGCCAAAGAACAGATAAAGACCAAAATACCCATCTCAAATTTGACAATATTTGATTTGCAGCACCTCGCAAATATGTACATTTTCATGAGCAGACTATTTCTTTTTCATCAATTGCAAAAAAAATTATTCTTCCAATGCCAGTTAGTAAGCAAAGCCCTTATTTTGCAACTGAGAAATTAACTTAAAATGATTATGTCATGAGATAATGTTAAACAAAACTGTAATGTTCTTATCATTTTAAGACGTAAATTATGTGTTACAAGTTAACAATATGCTGTTAATCACTAATCAACAGGATAATCACTACTCAGAAGTTACTGCACCAGATGAGCAAATAGAACATGATCCACTCAGTAACAGTAATGTTTAATGTAGAATCCACCCCGTTTTGGGCTTGATGAACCTTTTTATTGGTTTCTTTTTCTGGCATCCTCTTTATGTACCTTAAACAGATATTTTATAAGTACACAAACTAGTTAACAATAGGCCTATTATAACAGAAGATACAGTTTTTTCAATAATGAATAATATTGTGACTTTTTGACCTTTTTTTGTACTTTATACACCCAGAAAATTCACCAAATGTATGATTTGTTTTACATTTATTTGTACATAGGCTCTTATCATTCTGTAATTGAGTAATTCGTATAATTTTTTTTTTTTTTTGGGGGGGGGGGTTACTTTTCAAAAGAGAAATCATGTACATTTACCAGAACCTGATAAACCTGATAAAACGTTAACTGAACGTACACTGTATCTGTTCCTTGTATGTCTTCTTTACATGGGTGTGGCTAAGTTAGGAGAAAAATCATTTTGGCTCTTTCAAAGAGGGTCATTTATGTACATTTTAAGCAATGGGCCTACCCACTAGATTTTGCACAATGTACATACATGAGCAGTGTATACATGTACTTTCGTGGTCTTTACATGTAGAATAACAGGATAATGTTAATTTTGTAGATTGAAAACCAAAGATTCAACTTTGCTAAAGTATAGGTTGTACATAAAAACCAATTGATGATAGAGTACAATGTTTTCATAAATCTTTTAATGAAAAACATCCGGTACATGTAGGCTTACTAGCTTAATGTACACTGTTAGAGATACTTTTTGAATATTGGATAACATTTGGTAGATACGGTAGGCCTATTCAGTTTGACCAACAGAATAAAAATGGCACAGCATGAATTCTATACCCCAGAAATGCAGAATAAAAGTTAATTTCATGCTGAACAAATTTGTGAGTCATACATGCAGTGGCTGCACCAGGGGGTGGCAAATGGAAGGCAAAGAGAAATGTTAGGGGAAGGTGGGGGGGGGGGGGCGCAGGGTGGACAACACAATAACAGTGGCTTACTGTATGTACACATATCAAGCAATAAAAAGTTACAGATGGATAGTATGCGAGGGAGCTAACAGGGACGTAGTGAGAAAATTGTCAACTTTGAAGAGTGAAAATACCTGCTTGAATAGGATGCTGACAGCATTTTTTACTTACTTTTCACTAGTTAGTATATTTTTCAGTCTTCAAAATCTGGGGGGGGGGGCATTACAGTGTACATGTATATCAAGCAATCAAGCAATCAGAAGTTACAGATGGATAGTATGCGATGGAGCTAACAGGGACCTAGTGAGAAAATTGTCAACTTTGAAGAGTGAAAATACCTGCTTGAATAGGATGCTTACAGCATTTTTTCAAGTCTTGAAAAGTCGGGGGGGGGGGGTGCATTCACATTTCATACACATTTATGTTAGGGCTGGTTGTCAAGTGCTGACAGTTCTCCTAGTACAGTAATTCTAATACATTCCTTTTTTCTAACACAGAAAAAAAATGTTCTAAAGGTATGAAACATGTTGGTGGTGGGGTAGTTACATGTAGTTAAGAATGTTTAGTTGTCATAAAAAATTACTTATAGATTTAATCAGCTGCCTAAGTAGCATTATTTCAACCTAAGGCCTACTCCTACGTATAATTAAACAGCTTTACATCCAGCAATCTGTTCTAAGATATCCATACTAGTGACTGTTAGGAATGGTCATCATTGGAAAATTGGAAACCACTGCCATTTTCACCACCACCAGCCACCACCATCATCATCACTGACAGTCCAATATTTCCACCATCATTCATCACTAACACCACCATCATCAACACCACCACCATCAACAGGAACAACATCATCATCATCATCTCCAACATCACCCTCACCACAACCACCACTATCATCACCAACAGTACCACCACTACCAACAACACAATCATCAGCACCAACACCAATCATCATTAACCCCAAACCATCATCATCAATACCACTGTCATCACCTCCACCACCACCACCATCACTAACACCACTCACCATTACCTCTACCACTACCACCACCACCACCACCACCATCACCACTGCCTCCACCATCATCATCATCACCTACATCATCACCAATTCACTGTCATCATTACCAATAACCAACACGACCATCACCAACACCATTGTCATCATCACCAACACCACTACCACCATCATTACCAACATCACTGTCATCATTACAACACCTCTACCAGTACCACATCTCTGCCACTAATACCACCAATACTAGTATACTTACCGTAGCCGTACCACCACTATCACCAATATAATCATTCATTACACCAGAGAGGTGTCTCTCCCACCTCCCTGCTGCTACCAACACTGCCACTAACAGACTTACAAAATATGATCGCAGTTACATTGAAACTATACTACCGTAATTGTAATGAACGTGTATCATTTATAGTTGTCCCCAAATATCATTTTACTTGCTATATTTACAGGAAAAAAAGACACTCATTGATCGTTAAATTTAAAAACAGTGTACCCCTACATGTACATGTAGGGGTGTTACGTAATATTAACCCATTCAATACTGAGACCAATATTTGTGGTTTGCCTTTTCTATTTGGGATTGTGGCTCGCATCTACCCCTATTCTAGATGTAATATTGCTATAAGTAAAGTAAAATATCAGTTATTCAATGAAACGTGCGGTGCTACAATGGATAAATGAAAATTTGTTATTGAATTTTTAAGTGACATTTAACTTGAATATTCATTGCACTTATCAAATTGGCAACGCGCTGTTATTCTGATGATACTTTGGGTGTTCCACTTTGTTTGGTGTGGTGATAATATTGAACTAATTTGAGAAACGTACTGTGTTTTCTTTTTTTATGTCGGTTTAAAGTGAAATTTATTCAGTCAAAATTATCTTAGTCTTTAATACTTTCACTCAAGAAAAATAAGATTTAAAAATTTCATCATAAATATAATTAATTAGCTGGTGTTTGACACATCTATGTTACCTGTATATATAATTGGACTATTTCCAGTATTGTTGCCAATTTGTGAGCAGCCAAATTGTAGTGATTCATACTCAGACAGGCTAGTATTGAGATGAGTTTAATCTTTATTGAAGCTCTGCCAAATCACACACTGGAGAACACGAAGTTGAACTATATTTGCAGAAATTGCGTTGCTGAATAGGTTAAGGGTTGGTTGGCCATAGGAAATGTAAGTGATTACTGTAACTGTGCCTTACTATTAAAGTAATAATTAAAATTCTCAAACATCTTATTAAAAACAACTTTTGTAGAAGGATTGTTTGTGTTTTTATGCCTGGCATGACAATACCTTCTTTTGCAAAAAATGATGAAAATTTTTTGTGATCATGGAGGTTCTCTTCTATCTCCATGGTGTGATCAAACAAAACTATACTTTGCAATCTAATTACATGTATACTGTATGTAGTAGTACACTAGTTAGTAATTTGTATGTGTACTCATCGTACTGTAAACATTCGGGTGTCAAAATATGTCTGACGTCTCTAATTGCCTCCACTTCAAAATCCACTCAAGCACCACATGAAATATCTACATGTGGTGCCTGGTCGAAATGTGACTCAACACAGTGCACTGTGTGTGTGTGTGTGTTGTACCATAACAAGCTTGCTGTTGACAGGGTACTGAATAGAGACTCAACACCTTCTATCTATTGTGCACACCTGTTTGTAAGGGCCAAGGAACCGGGCAGAGATGACAATAGGCCGAGAGAGCTCCTCAGTATTATCAAGTGACTGCTGGCCACGAAGCCAGATAATGCCCTGCTGACCAGAGGCGACATTGAAGTGGTATTGACTTGAATGGGCCGCGCTGCAAACCCCGTATGGACCTGTATCTGCACAACGAGCGGTTAATGATTTTATGTCATGACTACCGTAAATACACTCGTCGCCGATCCGTCGTAAATGCGGTACCACTGTCCCCTCAATTAAAACGACACCACCACCACTTGTAATGTATGTGAATTCAGGATCTGCAGTACATAGTACATGTACTGTATGTGATATGTTTATTTGCCCCTTTTGTGCTGTACATGTAAGGTGGTACAAATGGGCTTATTCAAGTACATGTAGGTAAAGCTATTCATGCATATTACTGTACAAAACTCTTGTGTTTCTTGACAATTTGCCAACCTTACTCTAACAATCAATGGATTTTTAAACCTGTACATGTAACAGGGAAGAAACAAGCTATTTCCTTGATGCCTGTGAACATTTTAATCTCATTTACCTTCATATTACAATTTTCAAATTAAATGATACTGGTGCCACTTCAAACATTGCTTTATAATTATCGGTAGGCCTACACGATACACATACATGCTGTAACAATAGGGCCGAGTAAAATAAATACCCGTTTATCATACCTATCTGCTTAATTTTTATCATTTTTTTCCATTAAATATGAAAATTATCCAATAGAGATGTCAAAAAAAAATATTGCATGCTCGTTTATTTTGACTTGTGCTTGACTCTGATAGAAGAAAAAAAATTATGTTGAAACTTGCCCATCATGGAAACATAGATATCAAATGACATGGGGCCACTGCCTCCTAGTTTTTGACAATTTGGCCTACAGGACATTTCTTTTTGTTTGGCCTAACCTTGCCAGTCTACAAGAGTTGGTTTAGAAGTTGTGTTTTGGTTTTAATCACCATTGTTTTAACATTACGGTGCATTCCACAGGTCACAAGTGATCTGTTAGTACACTCTACTGCACTGCATCATGTTATATTGTGAAAACTCACTTAATCCCAGATAATCAGTAAAAAGAAAAAAGAAAAGAAAAATACAACCTAATTTGAGCTACAGCTTGTATTAGGCCTGCTATCAATCTCATGAAATCCTACATTTCTATATTTTCATTTGTGTAAACGTTCACGTACATGTAGGCCTACAGGCTACAGCTGCACACATTTTTGTACCCATGTTTGTTAATTGTTAATTTTGCATCAAAGAAAGACTTGTGAAAGTGTGACACAGGTTGATAGACTTGACAAAGATTTGTTAGCAAAGCCCTTTACAGAGAGCATCTGATATGTTGACTCCAAGATTAAACTTTTGTTTGCCGTAGGTTAAGGTTTCAGCCAGCGTGGAAATTGATACCGTGTTGTGCCTGGCCTAAGTGCAGATGGAGGTATTAACTTCACACCTGCCTAGTGCTAAGGTCAATATTTGGTTTGATACCTGGGCTAATGGATCAGAGAATTTGCCAAATATTTAATTGCTGTTTGTCGAAAATATTTGCTAGAGGTGGAACAAGGGCCGCTTTAAAGGTCAGAAACAAATTGACAAAGGCCCTGGATGATAGAAGGATGGGTGACCTCTTGACCGGAAAAATGTGTTTAGTTCATATACAAAAAAGTTTGAACTTGTATGCAATATCAATGATAATATAAATTTGTCTCTAGAAGACTTTAGGAGGGATGGTGACTTTCCGTAAAGAAGGCCTTTTCTGTTTTAAAAAAATGTGGAATTCCGTCTCAATTTCACTGAAAAATGGAAATACTGTTTTGCATACATGAAAAGATGACAATTGCATAAAAAACTTAATACAAGTACATTATTTTGCAACCATTACTGTGCTTTTTGTCAACTTTCCTGATTTTTGGAATTGATTTCATGTTTTTTCTTTCAAAAAGTGAAAATTTGCAGAAAAAAAGAGGTTTTCCATAATTTTCCGTTTGAAAACTCTCTGTTCATTTCAAATGGTCATTTCTGGGATTTTAGTCAACAGAAAATCACTATCCCTACTTTAGTACATACATGTATTTTGATAAATGAACATTTTAAAAACAATTATTGTACTAGTATGTGTATAATGACAGTGCATACAGGTGTAAGTGAGAGTGGAGTGAAGTTTTGCTGTCTTTAGCACAAGAAAAAAATAATGTTCTACTTGAATTAATTTAAGTATACATGTATTTCCTGCTCTTGGCTCAGTGGGATCCTACATGTAGATGTTGAATGCTGGTGAAATAAAATGGTAAAAAGTCTTACGGTGTGCTACTAAAAATAAGATATCAAATCATAATGCATATTTATGCTTTGTAACATTAGACGCTGAGTAGAGCTGTGGGAGCTCTTGGAAACGTCTTGTAGGGGAAAGAATTATTACAGTAGCCATATAGTTCCAGCGTAAAAAAGTACCGTTTCACAGGGGCTCTTATGTGACTGATTGGGGCTTCTTTCAAGTACAATTCATGATGTATCTGTTTGTCTCAGTTTTGGAGATGTAGCATTGATTTAGAAGCAATACTGGATACAGATTTCAGCCAAATATAATTTATGGAAACATTAATGTGTAAAATTCTCAATGTTTATTGTTTTCCTGTGTACAGTGTGTTATGCATGTTATGAAATGAAAAATTCTTCATTCTGGTAGGAACCACATTTTTAACAGGTTCTATGTTGGCATGATCAGTTTAGGGTTTAAAACATGGGACTACTTCGTGTAGAAAGGCAGGGTGTCTGTGTACTCAATATTCTGATATGCACAGAAGAAAATACCATCTACTGTAAGTCTGTAAGAACCTTTGTCAAAGTAAAGGGGTTAGAAATTAAGTTTAAAGCCAAAGTTTAGTTTTGGAATTTTGTGTTATTTGAAAGCTTTATGCCCCAAAGTCATAACCCTGCAATAATAATTCTGAATGTCTTTAGTTTTTTATAAATTAGTTAATGAAAATCTCGGGCGGACCCCGAAAGATTTTCCAGACATATTTATATTATAGCATCCAAAGGGCTTCAAAGGCTTCACAGTTACAATGTGTTACTACATGTAAGCCTCAGTCTGAAAGAGCAGATTCTCGCTCTTTCAGGTGAGGTATAGCTCATATAACACCTTTTAACCCTTTGGATCTATAATGTAAAATTACATAGACAATCTCGGGGTCCCCCCCCCTGAGATTTTCGATTAATTATTATTACAAGAAAAACTAAAGACAAAAAGAGGCATTATAAATTATACCTCATCTGAAAGACGGGAGTCTGCTCTTCAGAATGAGGTATAACCACATGCAACCTTAAACCTTTTTAATCCTTTGGATGCTATAATTGTAAAATATATGTCGAAAATCTCGGGGGTCCCCCGAGATTTTTCATTAACTAATTAAAAAAAACTAAAGACATTCAGAAGTCTATTATTGCAGTTATGACTTGGGCATAAACTTTCAAATAAAAAAAAATCCCCAAAACTAAACTTGGGCTTTAAGTGGAATTATAGTGACCGTTACTAAAATAATTCAAGCATTTGTACCATAGAACCTGCACTAAACATCAAGTTTTTGCACATTTGTGAAATTCTAGGTAATTAATGATCTTCAGAGTTTACAGCCATGTCCTTCATATTCATAAATAATCTAAGGGCATGAGTGATGTTTTGCTCTGCTGCAAATGAAATTCCGTGCCTCTATAGACACTATAAAACATTGTAGCAGACTCATTTATAATTGTCAAACTTCGCTATCTCACATATCTGACAGTGTTTGAAGGGACAAATAAACACCCCAAAATGCAAAAGTTCAGATAGTTATGCTGTCACTTATAAAATGCATGCACCTAGAGTCCTAGATAAAAATTGGCACATGAATTATTCTCGGCCGATGAAAATTCTGCATAACAGCAGTTTATGGGGAAAACTGGAATGTGCTTTCAATGATTTTTCATTTTTGTAAAGCACTTATTTTGAACTGGAATTTTTTCAGGGCTTCATTTTTAGACCTTATCAACTTTAGACACTAGTACAGTAGCATGGGGAATCATGCAGCTTACATTTTTTAAATGGAAATATTGTTATGCGATGCCTTTAAAATTATGAGCTACATTACACATTCAAAGAATGCAAGAACTGATGACTCTCTGTCTAGACCCCGAACCAGGAAATGTAGATTGATCGGTAGGCCTAAATGTCAAACATTGCTCAAGGAAACACACATTTTGATGATTGTAAAATCTAAAGACTTGGGCCCGTAGAATAGAGAATGGCAATTCACTAAATGTCTTGGTGTGCCAATATAATGACAACGATTTATTTGCTTTGTCTGCTATACCTGTGGCAAATCCAGAACTTTAAACTTGGGGGGGGGGGGTCAACTGGTTCACAACAAATTTATATGCAGTTTTAAAGAAATACATGAGGGAGAAAAGAAATATATATTTCATTTATTGAAGAAAAAAAATCTTCCAAGTTTACATTACATGGAAAGCATGCCCCCAAACTGGTTAAGGTGGGGGGGGGGGGGTAGTGTGACCCCGTGTAGCTACATGTACATGTATACGCTTTTGGATTAACCAGTGTGCATGTATGCAGTCACACTGTGCATGCCTGTATCTCCATAACAATTGCAAACAGTTCTGCTGTTGAAAATCAAACAAGGAGTTACTAATGAGAGTTGAGCTCATTCAAAATTACTGGATTGTTTAACATACACCATGGGGCATACACTGTACACTGACTGTGAAGTGTGTGCCATTGAATTCATGAATGTACATTGTTCTATGGAACTA
>JZLH01S0196195.1:7954-30868 GCA_001188425.1 Eucidaris tribuloides | reverse complement strand
AAATTTGATTGACATTGGGTAATTTGATATAGGCCTACTGTACAGTATATTTTTTGAGCTGGATGTTATAAAAGACTATGTCTAAAAGTCTGGTCTGTTGTAGTAATAATTTAGTATGTACTGTACATGTACAGTACTTGTACAGTAATGTTGTTTCTTAATGTATTGTAACATTGTTGGCTTGCTAGAACAATGCTGTAAATTGTGTTTTTTGCATCAGGTTTTTGTGGATTTCACTTTTTGATACCAACCATTACCAGATAAGAGAATGTCAAGAATTTCTTCTGATTAAATGCTAAATTGACAGTATGTGTCAATGTATCCATGAATATATTGATGTGCTATTGGTACTTAAATTCTTTCAAGCCTGTGATTTTCTCTATCAGAGTATGTACCGTCCATCAGTACTAGTACCATACAATTCTGAATTCTCAGTTTACCAGACCCCCGGTCTATTAGGGATTCCCCCTTGAATTGTAAGTCAGGAATTAATCTCTAATTTCTATTATCTGCCATGTCTCGTGCTACTGTATTCACAGGCACAGTACAGTAATCATTCATACATTACTTCATGATACAATGCAAAGTACAGTGTGTATAAATATGTTTTATCTTAATGTGTTTGCACATTATCAATTATGTAGTGCACATCCGTCATGTTCACACGATAAGCCACTTCTCTCTGTCATGAAAACTTAGCAACTGCATGTAGAACTTTGTCCTTCGTTTTATTTGGTTTGTACTGCTACCATTATAATTGTCAAAAATACTGCATGTATCGCTATCACATAACATTAACCTGGTCAAAATAAATTAAACGCAAGATGTTCATTTTCATTTATTTATTTTTTCTCTATGTACTTACGTCATTTCTTTCTTAATTTATTTGCTTAATTATTTATCAATTTCCTAATTAATTCATAAATTGAATTACTGTAGTTACAGTACAGTGTTCTATCAGATATACCAGAGTCCGCCTAGCATCTACCAAATCTATTTTATAAAACAGGTAATTTATTTGTACTGCCATAATGTAGGGCACACATACTATTAAACCATACAGTACATGAGTATGTACATGTATCACATCATTATTAGTTTTGGTTAATGTTTGAATGCAGAAAATATACAATCTAATGCTGAAGATACAGTATACATGTCTACAGATCTGTACGAGGCATACTGAACTGCTCTGTACAGAATGGAACTTCTTTTTATGTCCAGGGAAAGTGCAGAGTGTGTGGGAGGGGGTAAATCGTCCTGTGGGCCATAGACGGTTTGGTCTCATTTGTCATGGAACAAAATACTCATACTCAATGATGGACTTAACGTTTTTTTTACAATTTTGAATACAAGAATAACCCTATTCCCAATATTCCCATGTTTTCATGATACTCAAAATTTTGTAAAAATTTACTTGGTAACATACTGTACAGTACGACTATAAACGACTTAACTTACATAATATGTGGGGAAGTAGAGATTGTTTGCTTCAATTAGTTCTACATGTACCTCTATAATAGAAAAAAAATAAAACACGTGATAAGATGTTTAATTCATGTTCTATGTAATGACAATCCTACCGCGTAACTCGTGTACTTAGGAATTAATATTCCAGGAAATTTAAGCTTTTATGTTTAGCATACCATAAAAGTTCTTCTTATTGTTACACTATTCTATACATGTACTTTGAATAATTTACCCATTATACACGGAGTACAAAGCGAAATTCGCTATTAAGATAAAAATGACCCAACGATCTTACAGAAGAAGCATATCAAAATAAAACGAATACAGAGTATGTTCGCATTTCACATATTATCAAGCGATATTAACATGTATGTCTAAGACTATATACACCTGTAAAGAGATAGATAGACAGATAAAAAGATAATAGATACATAACATAAAAATTTTTGACAAATAACAACTAATACAAAGTCATCAATACATTACTTTCAATAATAGCTTACACAATACATACATACCACTAATATCAACATACTATCACTTATCATTTAATTCTAGATTGCATACAAGTGGTACAAGAAGTACACGAATTCAAATAGGAATAAGAATAGATAGATCGAAATATAGGACAAGAATTGGAATAAAAATCACAAAGAATTACTAAAATATATGAGTAGATTAACAAATTTAGAGTGTATTGAATATAGAGTATATACTAAGAGATAGAGATGATACTAAGATAAGACTGATAGATAGACAGTTAAGATAGAGATGGGAGATAGCTTACGCACGTATGAAATGATAGATAATTATCGTAGCATTATGAATCAGAGTAGATACAAAGGTCGGAGAAGACGCATTATGATAGAGTAGTGAGTAAAGATAGATATCAGATATAAGATATGACACATCTGCGATCATGATAGATAGAAAGAAATAGGAGTTACTTAAGATTATTCACTCTAACTTAGATTGTATTTATGAGAACATAGATATTAGACAAGAATGATGATGGCACAGATAGTATCATAATATAGAGAGATCAGACTGGTACAAGTATCATAGTACAGCTGATAAGATAATTTACTATAGAGAGCAACAAGAATACGATACGATAACGACACTTCTCACGCATAGAGATGGCAGAATAGGAATATTAGACTAAGAAAGAGATACGAGTGGAGTGAGGATATAGATAGATAGATAGAGAAACGAGAGTTAACGAATAAAATTGACAGATCACGTATCTAGGACTAGCTGGACTTAGAGCTAATAGATAGAATAATAGATCGAGCGATTGTGATCTCAACCTCTGGCCGGAGTAGATTCGCTTATCGGTCTTCGGAACAAAATGGTCGAGTTGCAACTGGGTTTCATAGTTTCAGCAAAATCAGATTTTTTTAAATGAAATATATCACAACATATAAATGATCATTCTGTAAACACGTTGATTAATATATATAGAAATTACTAGCTTGACAGATGGTCATGCAGTAATGACAACTGAGACCTATAGGACAATGGAACAAGAAAAACCGGGCAGCAAAGCGAAAAAGACGAGGAGGATGAGTTTGCAGTTACTGCGGGAACACAACTTGGTTAACAACGCGGAGAAGAGAATTTTGATCACAAACATGCCGAACCCTTCGTATCAGCAGTGGACAGAAAATGCTGATATAGAGGATGGATGATGATGATGATGATGATGATGATGATGATGATGATGAGTGATGATGATGATGATGGTGAATGGTGATGAAGATGAACTGATGATCTACTAGCTTATGTCTATCATAGCATGTTGTTGAATCTCGAGGTCCCGTCTGGTCTCGGTCTGCGGTTACTCGGTCTGGAGACCAGAATTTTGGAGGTCTCGGCCGGCGAAAGCTCAAAGTCCTCGGCTGGCTCTGTCTCAGAAGGAATAGGTGTCGGTCTCGAGGTGTTAAATATTTGTAAGAGATGTTTGCAAGTTTATCTACTTCCCTTCATTATCATAACCAAACGGTAAGTTTAGTACTTACAATGTTTTTAAAAGTTTGAGATCCATAACCGTCATGGAATTGTTTTTAATGAGAAGAACTATATAAGAATAGTACCGGCAATAATTGTTCTTTCCGCGAGTTTAAAAATAGTGCTCAATTTGGAATTTCGGTTATGTGTACGTTCACATACGCTAGCGGAGCAGCATATGATTGGTATAAATGGCTTAAACCTCCGGCGCGAACTTCGGTCTAAGCTGATCGACAATTTTGGAACGGCCGTGCGCGTTAACGTCACTGTAAATTTTGAAGTTTAAATGTCCAAGTATTTGTCACGCAAAATTGCGTATTCTAGCCCAAAGGTTGCCATGACAGTGTTATTTATACTCGGTATCTCTTTATCATCGAATATGTTCCATGAATTTCTTAAGCCTGTTCATTAACGCGTGCATCACAGCGACGTCTCCATGTGCTAGCATCGAGGTGATCACCAGCCACAGAAAACGATCATAATAGACCCCTGGAACGGAAAATACAAATCAAAAAGGAAGTGCTAGTGTGGAACGAAACAGTCGCAAACTTAACTCTGATGGCGCTGGGTAGCAGCGCGCCGGAGATCTTACTCGCGGTCGTAGAGACGCTTTTACACATAACGGAAGTGCCGGATGGGAAGGATAGTCTAGGAACATTTACCATCATTGGCTCCGGAGCCTTTAACCTGCTCATTATAACTGCCGTGTGTATTGTTAGTGTGCCGTCGCCGAGCGTGAAACGCATCAAGGAATTCGGCGTTTTTATTGTGACCGCTGTGTGGTCGATATTTGCCTATGTCTGGATTCTAGTCGTTGTTTTATGGAATACGAGGGGTGTCGTCGATGTCTGGGAGGCGTGGGTGACTCTGGGGTTTATGCCCCTCCTTGTATTGAGCGCCTACGCTCAGGACTGTGGGTGGTGGTTCAAGCGAACGCCGTCGGTGGGGAATGACCCCAACTGTGGAAGTCAAGTGGTAAGTATCTGGTCCCCTCTCCTCCATGACCCCTAGTCCCCCCCCCCTCCAAAAAAACAAAAAAAACTTAACTTCTATGCACTGAGAACCAGAAGGGCACTATCGCTGTACAAAGACTGTTGTCTTAACGCCCTTTTGGTCTTCAAAGGAAGAAAGTTAATGCTCTTCTCACTCTCAGCACACAGTTCAGAAATCATCTAAGTACTGAGAGCCAGAAAGGCTTTAACTCAGTGCCTGTTGAGAACCAGCAGGGTGCTATCATAGTGCAAAATCGATGGTACATGTATTACCGCCCTTCTGGTTGTCAATGACTCCATGTGTATGAGTTAATGCCTTTGTGGTTCAATGATACAGTACTGTACGTACAGTAATGTTGCGATGTAGTACTGTGATGTGCAACAGTGATGAAGACTTCATTTGTACTGGTCTGAAACTAATCATGTATTTGCACTGTATTCCATCCAGCTAGGTAGAACAAATGCTTGTTGGTATACACTGTCATTTCTGTGATTTCTCTTGTTTTTTTAATGCTGTCATTGATATTGGAAGATGGCAAACAATTTTTTTTTGCATAATTGAATGTGGGGATTGGAAGTCCACTAAGTGGTGCCAGATAATTATCTTAATGTACATGTATCCTACATGTAACATGTGCATTACAGTTATTCATTTATTTCGCTTCATGAACATTCTAGCACAAACATGTTGCTCAATATCATGCAATATTACACTCCTGTTATAAAGAAGTACTTGGGACCCATGAAATTGTTTCTTTATCACAATTTTGGTTTTTTTTTTACATCAAGGTTAATTGCAAAACAGTTTATTACAAATGAAATCTAAGATATGGGACAAGACATTTTACTTCTATATAATGAAATTTTGTTATCAGTGTTCTCTATAACGAGAGTGCACTGTATGCAAAATAATAATTTGAATATTCTACCTGTCCAGAAGTACATTTATGGGAGATGATCTTACACATTTCAATACTTGCAATGAAGACTCGATACAATTTCATGATCCCATTAAAATTCTGTTTCCAGTTTTACTGGATGTTATTTTTGGAATCTCTTTTCCCTCTGTATATCCATGTGCAACATGAATGTAACCTAGTACATGTACGTGTAGGAGATAGAACTGATGATGAATACCCGTGGGTGGTTGGATTACACTTTGTGTCATGCAGGAATGCACATTAGAGAAGGGGATGATGTACACATGTATCTTGGAGATCAGGGGAGCAAGATCAGTGGCTGTTCTGGAAAGAAAAAAAGTGAAAAAAGAACACTTTCTGTCTGGAATGATATCATTGTACATTAATGGGACATGATTGCCAAACTCTGTGGTTTGTAACTTTCATTTGTGCTTATTTGACTATTGGGGTTTATAGAATACTGAATGATTTTGAACATTCATACTTTTTATGGAAATGTACAAACTGTAAAAGCCATGGTATTGTTTTGTTAATCCACCACATTTTTTGAGAATCTGACATTTTTGTTTCAATATAAAAAAAAAGAACATCAAAATTTGAAACATTTTGTACATGTGGTATGAGATTGCACTTTGCAGTATGATCAGTAAATAGATCTCACTGAAATGAATACTGAAATGTACATGTACATCACCAATGGCAAAATCTCCCCCAATACACATCAAAAACAATTCAAAGAAATTATCATAAATGGAAATATGTATCAGTATGTTTTTTCAATTGTTGATCATATACAGTTTACACAATATACATATCTTTCTGTCGAACACAATAGGATAAATATTCATTTATCACCTTTATCTGTCTTTAAAGGGCAATTACACTGTACAGGCTTAAAGCATACAGAGAAGCAGAAAAGTCAGGGAAACATTTTGTTATTCAAAGCAACTTACCATGAGGCTGAAACCTCCCTTTAATGTTCAGCTGATGACACATGAATACATACAGTACAAGAGTGCAAGTTGCACATCAATTTTATACCAATAATAATATGGCAGTAAAAACTGTAGACCATGTCAAAATCTGAGCAATATGGAGACGGAAATGGAAGAGACTGGAGGAGAGGTTGGGGTAATTTGATGAAAGGGCAGATGAGGACACTGAGATGAAGTCTGGATTTGAGGTCGGCCTCTAGGGAACTGCAAACCTTCCATCAATCTTCGCAAACATGTGTTTTTCTTTGGTGAGTTGCCTGGCAAATTGTCTGCTAGTTTGGCTCCTCAAAAAAAAAATACATATCGTGGAGAGAACGGAACATGATCCTTTGTCCTTTGAGAAAAACGAGACACATTTTACGACTCGGCCGACATGTGGGATGTGAGCCTCGCGCATTATCGTTTGTTGCTTCTGCAAGCCAGACATCCATCGCAATTGATACTTTTGAAAAATAAGGCTAGAATTCTGCCTGGCATTTTGAGAGATTACTGGGTTGTGCAGAAGATCGGGCTCATGTGTTCTTTTTAATTTATCAGTTTACATGTGGGCCTCATCGAATTCATACAGTGTGACTGTTGGCACATGAACTATACACTCAGACATGAAGAATGAGGCATGCAGGTGTATTCTCTACATGCTTGGCATACAATATAGATAATTCAGTATAGTTCTATGTAGAAGAAACAACTTTTAAAGATAGATTTCAGGATATGCAACTCCATCTCTTGCCTTTATTATGATTACCAAACGGTAGTAAAGTACTTACAAATGGTGTGTTGAAAGTTTGAGATCCATACATGTACATCACAAACTTACTGTTTTATGAGAAAAACTAATAATGATATGCTACCAGAATATTGTTCTTCCGTGAGTTTGAATTTTGCTCAAATTGCACAACACAGTATATGCATGACCAGCTGACAGGCAGTGGGCGACTGCTAGGGTTTTAATGGGTGAACTCTGTGTGACCTTCGGCTAGCAGATGATCAGACAATCTTGGAACTAACGGAACATGATTGTTACTGTGCAAATTTTGAAATTTAACCATCCAGATTTTCAACAAAAGTATGTATTCCAGACAAAGGTTCTATGACAGAACTGTGTTTATTTGTACTAATCTTCACATTGTGAATGTGAACGATTTGAGCTGATTTCATTCATTTTGCTATTTCCTGGTGTGCAAATCCCAAACTCTATCTTAAAAGGGGAAGTTTCAAAACTGAAAGTTTGAGGAAAGTTTGTGAAGCCATTCAAGAGATATGATTTTTTTTCTAAATTTTTGAACAATTCTGTAGGCCTACCATTGCCCTGTGTTGAAGACAGTTCTGCTTTAAACTCTTACCTTGCCATGTTTACCAATTCACACAGATCAATAAATGCACTGAAGACAATGAGTAGGAATTTACTTGAATCAATAATCCTCTCACTCATTACAATACCCTTCACATAGGTCCAGCAAATCATTCACACCTTCTATACAGTATGCATGAAATAAGTGTGCTTACATGTATTGGCGCAAAAACTGCAAATTGATTACGATTACGAAAACTGAATTGAACCCAAAATTGACTGTAAAAATGTGGTAAAGAAACTTAAAAGATTTAAGCCTATTAATGTCATACCACAGCAACTCCCCATCCATTGATTTTGAAAATAATCATTACTTTCTTGCTCCAGCAACAAAGCCATTGATGTATTTCCTAGTGTTGCACGACTAAGTCGCCAAAAGTCGGAGTCGCGACTATCGTTGAGGAGTCGTGACTTCGACTTTAGAAATGCAAGAATCGACTGCATGTAATCACGTATAGTATGCAAACCCGTCTAAACATTGATGACAATGTGTGGGACTATGGCAAAATGTCAATTTTTGAATGATTGTAATCACAGTTGAAAGTTGAATTTACTGAAATCATTGAAGGAGGACACTGAACAGTCATTGTATAGGCTGTAGTGTGCTTCTTTTTACCTACATGTATTGATCATGCCGACAGAAATGAACACTGAGAGTCGGCAAATAGTCAGAGTTGCGACTTTTGATCGGCAACTTGTCAACTCCCAAAAATCTTGGAGTCGTGCAACACTAATGATTACGATTGTTAAATTTAATTGTACCATTGTGCAGAGATGCAACATTTGCACGCAAACAGTTAAAAAACCTGAATTGAACCTGAAATTCACATTTAAAAATGTGGCAAATAAAGATTTTAGTGTATTCATTTCACACCAGAACAACTCTCCACTGACTTTGAAAATAATATATATATCCAGTTTCTGGGCTAGCCACAAAGCAATTCCAACTGGATCCTTGATTCTTCCTTCGTCATCTAGGGTAGGCCTGGCAGTGGCAGGGTAGTGTTTTCAATAAAGTTGCAAACTACTGCAATAAAATGAAGTCATCACCATAACGCTGGTTCTTGACTTTGACTATTTACCCTCCAAGAACAGAAGAACACGTCTGTTTAGTCTTCATGTTTCCAAACAGGGATTCCTGGAGACATTAGCCCATCTCTTCACCCTTTCAGAGGCAATCAATTTCCAGGGGCTAAAATTCATCTGTCATCGTCCCGCCCTGACGCCCTACTTGCTTCAAATCCAGCATTGGCCCAAGCTACTTGTAGGCATTGGATGGGGGAGAGAGTACTTTAAAGGCATTGTATATTAAATACATGTATGTCCAGTTTTAAAAAAATTGAGCCACATGAGCCACCGCACTATCAGTGTGTCTGATAAGGTCTAAATAAAAATGACGCCCTGAAAAAAAATGCAGTTCAAAACGATCATTAAGTGCTTTTAAAAAAGTGAAAGTCGTTGAGCAACTATTCCAGTTTTCTCCATAGACTGCTGTGTTGAAGAATTTTTGTTGGTCAACAATAATTCATGTGCTGGTTTTTAGCTCACCTGAGCCTTTGAGCTATTGCGATCGCTTTTCGTCCGTCGTGCGTCGTGCGTCATTAGTAAACTTTTAGACATTTTCAGCTTCTTCTTCAAAATGCATGATTGGATTTGGCCCAAACTTGGCAGGAATGGTCCTTAAGGGGTGGGGATTCAAGGGTCCTCAAATAGTACACCTGGCCCCCCTAGGGGCCCAGGGGCAGGGCCCTAAAGGGCCAAAAGTAGGTAGTTTTCAAACATCTTCTTCTCTAGATCCAGAAATAGTATAGTTAAGCCACTTTGTGTCTATACCTCTATATGTGCTGAATTAATGTTCCTCATGACAATGCCCAGGGTGGCCCCATTTGGCCCCTAAGGGGGGCAAAAGTTTGGGGGTAGGGCTTTAGATATTTTCAGGTTCTTCTTCAATATGCATGATTGGATTTGGCCCAAACTTGGCAGTAATGGTCCTTAGGGGGTGGGGATTCAAGGGTCCTCAAGTAGTACACCTGGCCCCCCTAGGGGCCCAGGGGCAGGGCCCTAAAGGGCCAAAAGTAGGTAGTTTTCAAACATCTTCTTCTCTAGATCCAGAAATAGTATAGTTAAGCCTTTGTGTGTAGATACCTCTATATGTGCTGAATTAATGTTCCTCATGACAATGCCCAGGGTGGCCCCATTTGGCCCCTAAGGGGGGCAAAAGTTTGGGGGTAGGGCCCTATGAGAATAATTCACATTCACATCAATGGATTTAAATCAAACTTGGTGGGAATGATCCTCAAGGGGAGGGGATAGAGGGTTCTTGGAATGGTACACCTGTTGCGGCACAAATTTTCGCCGCGTCACAAATTGTCGCCGGCGACAATCTGTGACGCGGCGACAATTTGTGCCGTCAGGTTTTTAACAAATCGGCACAGATTGTCGCCGGCGACAATTTGTGACACTCTTCGTGATCCTTATTTTTTGCCTCACTGGCGACAATTTGTGCCGTGAAAAAAAACCTAGCGGCACAGATTGTCGCCACCGTTTCTACAAAAACAAGGCACGCCCTAGTATCTTAACAATTTGACCTTGACCATTATGTGACCTTGACCCAATTTACATTGAGGTCACCATACATGTAAATCTACCATTCAAGTTAGTCACAAATGGGCCAATAACAACCAAAGAAGAAACTTGCAGGTATTATTCTAATCAATTTGACTTCATTTGACTTTGACTACATATGTGACTTTGACCCCGAAATAACATTGAGGTGCCTGTTACGCATCTACCCCCAGTTTGGTGTGCAAATGGAACTTGTGGTTAGGAAAGTTACCTAGTGTTGGCCCTTATGGCCCTGCCCCCGGGCCCCAGGGGGGTCTGGATGTACCATTCCAAGAACCTCTATCCTCCCTGAGGATCATCCAATTTGCATTTAAAATTCCATTGATGTGAATGTGAATTATTCTCATAGGGCCTACCCCCAAACTTTTGCCCCTTAGGGGCCAAATGGGGCCACCTGGGCATTGTCATGAGGAACATTAATTCAGCACATTATAGAGGTATAGACACAAAATGGCTTACATATACTATTTCTGGATCTTAAGAAGAAGATGTTTGAAAACCTACCTACTTTTGGCCCTTTAGGGCCCTGCCCCTGGGCCAGGGGGCAGGTGTTACTATTTGAGGACCCTTGAATCCCCACCCCTTAAGGACCAGTTCCTGCAAGTTGGGCCAAATCCAATCATGCATTTTGAAGAAGAAGCTGAAAATGTCTAAAGTTTTATAATGACGCACGACCACGATCGGACGAAAAGCGATCGCAATAGCTTCAAAGCTCAGGTGAGCTAAAAACCAGAACGATGAATTATTGTGACCAAAAAAATTCTCAAACACCGGTCTATGGAGAAACTGGAATAGTGCTCAACGACTTTCCACTTTTAAAAGCACTTAATGATCGTTTTGAACTGCATTTTTTTCAGGGCGTCATTTTTTATTTAGACCTTATCAGACCCACTGAATAGTGCGGTCGCTCATGTGGCTCATTTTTTTAAAACTGGACCTAACATGTATAATATACAATGCCTTTAAAGTATTCTCTCCCCCTCCAATGCCTACAAGTAGCTTGGGCAATGCGGGATTTGAAGCAGTAGGGCGTCAGGGCGGGACGATGACAGATGAATTTTAGGCCCCTGGAAATTGATTGCCTCTAAAGGGTGAAGAGATGGGCTATTAGTCTCCAGGAATCCGTTGGAACAATGAAGGCTAAACAGACGTCGTTCTCTGTTCTTGGAGGGTAAATAGTCAAAGTCAAGAACCAGCGTTATGGTGATGACTTCATTTTATTGAGCAGTAGTTTGCACTTTATTGAAACACTACCCTGCCACTGCAGGCCTACCCTAAGATGACGAGGAAGAATCAAGGATCCAGTTGGAATGCTTTGTGGCTAGGCCCAGAAACTGGATTATATATTATTTTCAAAGTCAGTGGAGAGTTGTTCTGGTGTAAAATGAATAACTAAAATCTTTATTTGCCACATTCTTAAATGTGAATTTCAGTTTCAATTCAGGTTTTTTAACTGTTTGCGTGCAAATGTTGCATCTCTGCACAATGGTACAATAAATTTAACAATCGTAATCATTATGTTGCACGACTCCAAGATTTTGGGAGTTGACAAGTTGGCCGATCCAAAGTCGCAACTTCTGACTATTGTTGCCGACTCTCAGTGTTCATTTTCTGTCGGCAGATCAATACAGTAGAGTAAAAAGAAGCACACTACAGCCTATACAATGACTGTTCAGTGTCCTCCTTCAATGATTTCAGTAAATTCAACTTTCAACTGTCATTACAATCATTCAAAATTGACATTTTGGCCATAGTCCACACAATTGTCATCAATGTTTAGACGGGGTTTGCATACTATACGTGATTACAGTGCAGTCGATTCTTGCATTTCTAAAGTCGAAAGTCACGAACTCCTCACACGATAGGCGGCGACTCCGACTTTTGGCGACTTAGTCGTGCAACACTAGGAAATACAGCAATGGCTTTGTTGCTGGAGCAAGAAATAGTAATGATTATTTCAAAATCAATGGATGGGGAGTTGCCTGTGGTATGACATTAATAGGCTTAAATCTTTTTAAGTTCTTTACCACATTTTTACAGTCAATTTTGGGTTATCAACTTCAGTTTCGTAATCTTATACTCAATTTTTGCAGTTTTGCGCCAATACATGTAAGCACAACTATTCATGCATTACTGCTTATAGAAGGTGTGAATGATTTGACTGGACCTATGTTGAAGGGTATTATGTACATGAGTGAGAGGATTATTGTTTCAAGTGAATTCCCTCTCTTGTCTTCCGGTGCATTTTAATTGATCTGTGTGAATTTGGTAAACATGGCAAGGTAAGAAGTTTAAGCGAGAAACTGTCTTCGACACAGAGCCATGAGTAGAGCTACAGAATTGTTCAACAAATTTTAGAAAGAAAAAACTAATATCTCTTGGCAATGGCTTCAAAAACTTTCCTTCAAACTTGTTCAGTTTTTGAAACTCCCCTTTAAGATGAGAGTTTGGGTCATTGCACAACCAGGAAATAGCAAATGAATGAAAATCAGCTCAAATCATTCCATTCACAATGTGAATGATAGCTACAGATAAACACAGTTCTGTCAGTAGACTTTGCTGGAGATACATAACTTTTTTGAAAATCTGGCATGGGTTAAATTTCAAAATTTGCCACGAGTAAGACATCATGTTCGTTTAGTTCCAGATTGTCTGGAAATCTGCTAGCCGAGGTCTACACGAGTTCACCCATTAAAACCCTAGCATGTCGCCCACTGCTGTCAGTGGTCATGGCATATACTGTAGTTGACTGCAAATTTGAGCAAAGTCAAACTCACGGAAAGAACAATATTCTGGTAGCATATCATATTAGTTTTTTCATAAACAGTAAGTTTTTGATGTACTGTATGGATCGTCACTTTCAGACACCCATTTGTAAATCACTTTACTACCGTTGTAAATTCATAATAAGGCAAGAGATGGATGTTGCCATATCCTTGAAATCTATCTTTAAAAGTTCGTTTCTTCTAACATAGAACTATTACTGAATTATCTATTATTGTATGCCAAGCATGTAGAGGAATACACTGCATGCTCTTTTCTTCAATGTCTGCAGTGTAATAGTTATGTGCCAACAGAGTCACAACGTTGAAGATTAACGATTCATCTGATAAGAAGTTTTGGAAGCACCCGACTAAACCATATCAATAATGGTCTATAACTAAGAAATTAAACATCTGAGTGTGAAAAGTTGTAGCATATTAAGAATTTTTTCGAAGAGCAAGATTTGAGCAATAAGTTTGCATTAATTAGATGAATTTCAAAATTCTGTGTAGAAGTTTGAAGCCCCACAAGCCCTATCAGATAAACCAAAACCAGAATCAAAATCCGATGTGAAAATGTAGTGGTTTTTTTTTTTTGGGGGGGGGGGGAATGCATGAAATTGCATGGTTAATTAATTTCAAAATTCTGTGTTTAAAAATTTTGGAAGCCACCATCAAGCGCTATCATATAAACCAAACAGAATCAAAAACTGCCAGAAATGGACAGAAGCTAAATTAATATATTTCGAACACACACAGAACACAGCACACACACACACACCACACACACACACACACACACACAGCACAACACCCACACACATACACCACAACACACACACACACACCACACCATAATAGCACACAACACACACCACACACACACAACACACACACACAACAACACACACACACACACATACAGCACACCTTGTTTGTAACATCACTTTATTGCAATATATAAAAACAACGAACAAAGGAAAACTATAATTACAATAACAGAACGAACATATACCATTACATTACACATTCACAATAGAATGCCCCGGACAAGACGTATAAAATGAAACATTGCAGGGACCAAATAGAAATTTACATAAATATACAGGATAATCAGAAGGTTTATTAAAAATGACATAAGTCGTATAGTGTATTATTGGCACATCAAAACTGAACTAGTTACTTTTACCCGAAATAAAATTAAGTGAAAACTGTTGTTTGTAATACCACAATAGAAGTTCAAATGAGACATTAGTTAAGTTACAACGAAATTAACATAACTTTCAAAGTATGACTGTAGCGAGTGATAAAAAAAAGGCAAATGGATATAATGTTATAAAACTTTAAATTTATTCAATTACAATTCTTAACAAATATTTTTTTACATAGTACAAAAAAACAAATTTCAATTGGCTGACTTTAAATACATGTTTGCACACACAACACACCACACACACAAACACACACACACATCACACACACACACACACACACACACACACACACACAACAAACACACACGACACACACACACAGCACACACAACAGCACACATCACACAACACACACACACGTACGAGCCCTATATAGCCCCTAGCAATTCGTTACGGGGCGGCGGACAATTATAACCTTCTGCATTCAATCTTAAGCCCAAGTTTGTTTGGGATTTTTTTTTTTTGAAGCTTTCTGCTCAAAATAGTCATATAATACCAATACAGATCTGAATATCATACCCCCCTTTTTTTTTATTTATTAATGAAAGAAAAAATATCGGGAGTACCCAAGATGATCAACTTATATTTACATTGCATGCATCACAAAGGTTTAATAAGTGTTAAGTTATCGAATATATAGATCTCATCAGAAAGAGCAGACAGCCAGCTATTTGATGAAGGATATATAACTCGATTAAACGTAACACCATTATTAACCCTAATTGGATGCTACAAGTAAAGTATAGTCGAAAAATCTACAGCGGGTCCCCGAAGTCTCGCGAAGGTCCCCTTCGAGAATTCTCTGCATATAATTAAATTAAAAAAAAAGGAAGACATTCGAATCTGTTCTGTTATTGGTGTGATATGACCTATTGGGACATATAGCTTTCAAATAAAAAAAATCCCCAAAAACTAAATTTGGTCTTTAAAAAATTCCCGGGTCAGGAGAATAACTCGAAAAGGACTCTGGTATAGTCCACCGAAAAAGAGTCCCAGGCTCAACCCAATTCCAAGGTAACGCGGTTGAGCAATAATCTGGTGTAACATTATCAGGGTTTGGCGTCAAACTTGACCCGAAACAGTGGTAATGAACCTGACCTTTACCCGAAATCGGGTCCAAACGGACCCTGTTCCAAGTCAGTCGGTTTAAAGTGTTTAACAATTATTCTTATATTAAAGCCCACGATATAGGTTGGGTAAATGTAGAAAAAATGAAATTTGCCGATTATTTTTGTGTTTTATTGTTGGTTTGTGTTGTCGATATAGGACCTAATATGATATTTTAATGTCCTGAAATTTGCTCACTCTGACACTTGACCATTTTTTTTTCAACACTACTATATCAGTTATAGTGGTATGTAGGTAAGCGTCTCCTCATTTAAACATGGCCATGCGTCGTGAAGTGGGGCATCTGTTGCGTGTTCATTAGCAAATTTTGAGATGTCGCGCGACATTTCTGGACTATAAACCCTTATAACTTTTAAACATATACATGCCCAAACATTAGGAAACGGTATATATTTTGCTGGAAAGGAAATAGTCTCATCCTATCCAATTATGATCAACTAAATTTGAAGTGGGGGTAGGGACCCTTAACAGAAATGATGACATCAAGAAATAGGTCCAAAAAGTGGCGTTTAAAAAGTAGGGTCATTTCAAAGTGACCTCACATCTATATCAAAGCACCTACCCCCAATCAAGCACTATTTTGTAAAGTCAGATAATACCACCAATCACAGACCAAACTCACAGGATACCCTAGTAAAACGTTTTTTATGACTTTGGGAGCAACGGATTTCAAAATTTGCATGAAAAATCAATCGTAAATATTACATAAATTCATAAAGAAGCAAAAAAAGTTCCACTTGAGGACTTATTATCTGTACTCTCTTAACCACAATGAAGTATTTTTAATGCAGAACCAATACTGTCATATAATAGCCAAAATTTGTATAAGTAGCACTTCCTTAAACGTTTCTGAAGTTATATGTTTGGCTTTACCTGTCCTTATTGGGATACACTAATCTAAGACTTCGTGAGTTAGTAATTAGTTAATTGAGTGTACTGTAATTTCTTAATTTTATAGTTGCTGGTATAGAAATAATTAGGGTTTCATTTAAAAGAGTGTGAATGAGCTTTAATTTTGATAGAGGTCAGATGTATATTGATTCGTAAAAATATACAAGAAATACAAATAAAACCTTGGATGATATAGTTCTCCAAATAGACCTTAACATGTACGTGTAATCCCAATGCAATGTCTATGGCCGACAGTTGTCTCCAACCACACCTACCTGTAACTTAGATTATCAGAATGTTTTAATCTTGAACTTTAATAGAATGAAACTTGAAATCACCTGAAAAGAGTAATAAATAGCTTTTCATTTTGATATACTAGTTCAGTGATGTTGGTGATTCGTTAAGATACAGAAAAAACAAAATGAAACCTTGGCCGTATAAATCTCCATAGATTCAACATGGAACCGATCTCCCATTGTGCTCCACCCCCCACCATCGTGACTACCTTGAATCACATATTTTATTAAAGTGAACGCCAATGAATAAAAAGTTGGTTCATTTAAAGCTCTAAATAAATTTGCTGTTAAAAATGAGTGGTAAACTTGGCACAGAATTAAATCACATTTAGTTACTCTAACCATTACCAAACATGTCAAACTTTTTACTAAAATATGACACGGCTGCGACCCTATAGCAGACCCCAATAAACGCGAACGCATTGCATATGCGATGAGCGTGTCCATACGCGATTCAGGTGGTCCTATAATACAGCTGAAGTCCCACCAAAACTCTTTGATTTGAGCTCATATACCATTTTATATGTCTTGTTGTCTTTCTTGGGTGTCAGTTTTAAATAGTATATCTGGCAGAGTTTAGTGGTGCTAGATTTGAGGTATTTTGGGCAGTTTTTAGCATTTGGCATGGTCTATGAATTTTTCTGACCTCCTTTACCATAGGGCTTTCATGCCTAGTGTGCTTTGTGGGGCAAAGGGCTAGTATCAAGGATCAGTTCTACTCATAGGAGGGGGGGTAGCGAAAAAGTTTAATTGGCAAAAGGCGCATGTTGAATTGAAAATAAGTAAACATGGATTTGTATTGGTACAACATATTACAAAACAAGGTCCTGGCGTAATCTCAAAATTTGTCGAAAAAAACATTTGCCAAACGTCGATAAAAATTAACAGCATATCTCCATGGGCGCCAATAATTAGATAGACGCTACTGTACATTACCTTCCAGGATATCCGACAGTCTTTACATTCCGTTGAGCTAGAATACCCAAAATGTAAAATGTCTCTGTAGTAATGTACCTACAGGTACCACTCATGTTCCCCGATAATTCAAACATACAAATTTTCCACTTATAAACAATTTTCAGGGGGGGGAGGGAGGTTGATGTTATTTCCGCATGTCTGGAGATGACAAATAAGCAATACTTATTGACAATTAACAATTAATGTTGTCCTACAAAAACTATACTTTGAGATTAAATAAATTAACAATATCTCTTGCACATTGTTCATATATTCAGGAATTAATTACTGTACATGATTTCTCGCTTGTAATGATGGTGAAAGGCTCTGTATTATGGAGGACGCTAAAAACATGACACATAATAAAGAGGACTATATATTTTCAAAGGACTTTTTTATTGATGTTCAATAAACAAATACAATTGTCATATAAATTAGCAAAACAGGCACGCATGGATATCATTACACGTTTACAAATAAAAATATGTGAGCTGGGAAATATTTAACCTCCTTTTGAAAATAAAACCGTTAGTTTAAACATTTTGCGGCAAATGTAATATTCAGGTTGTTTTTTAGATTCTATTGATGGCTTTTAGAAACACGCAAGATGTGAATATTTTAGGCATCAGAATTTTTATACAAGCAATGAAACCCGGAGGTCAGTGTCATTACAAAACGTGGTTAGCACCATGCGCATGGTTGAAAAAACCGTAAACGGGGTGTTGTTTCCACAGTTCGGGTACGATAGTACGGGTACATTGAAAAAGGGTATCAAACTCGCCAAATCAGAGGGAAAGGTTACTTTTAACAGAAGGATTACAAGGGTATCTTTTCAAACGTTGATACTATGTTTAGGGTATTCTGAGATTTGACTTTCAATTACTTGTTTAGGGTCCATTTGAAAGTCCATACACGCGCATGAGTGTAACACCGTTGTAATACACTGCTCCCCCCCCCCTGCCCCGGGACAATAAATAACTATCATTCAGAAGATGCCCCCCCCCCCCCCCCCCCCATGCAGAAAAAATAAAAAATAAAAACAGAAGCAATTGCGGTATTTAAAGGAGGTCCCTGAATGTCTTCTTAAATCAATAAAGGATGGTATTCCAAAGTGGCTAATCTACAACAATTTCACATTCACAATCCCTATAATAAATGAAATAATTTTCTGGTCTGGCAATTGCATAAACGCAATTGGAGAGTCATTCTACTTTTATTTCATGTAAAAAAATACTCATGAAATGACATCATGAAACATTTAGAAAGAAAGACAAAACGAAAACAAGTAGTCAATACAACAACTAGATTGTTACCATGTGTTTCCTCTCAATTCCAATACTGACAGGCTGATTTGATCAACATATTATTAAAGTTAACCGGGCAAAAATTCAAGAAAGCAAATATACAGAGTTAGGAAAGTCTGCACGAGTTTCATTTTTGTGACGTCCCACATTGTGGAGAACTGCCCGGTATGTCTGTATAAATTCCAGTAAATTGCCATTTTAGAATGGTTCACAATAATTGAATCAGAGGTTTTTCATAGGAAGCTTGTATGAAATAATGTTTCTGATTAAATATTCAATGCACATTTTAAATCATTTACAAAATATTCATGACGGAAAAACGGCACTTATATGGAATCATATTATTGCATGCGTACATGTGTATGAGGTAGCTGCGAAGTGGTGCATGTGACTCAGAAAATGAAAACTTTCAAACTAATATCTGCTTTTTATTCTTCGGCTGGATTTTTGCCAAATTGTTCCATAATATAGTATAATGTTTCTTCTCATTTTTATTCTTTAGTTTAAAAACAACTTGATCGAGCAGGGTGTGAACTTGCCTTTAAGTTTCGAATAATTTGTCGAAGATTGTCAAAATTACTGAGGAGGCAAAACAATGTCTGCCCCCCCACCCCCCCCCCCCGCCATATTTTCATTGGGTGGCGACCACCCTCGGTGACACACCAGGTTCGACGCCCCTGCCAGCTAGCGGTGACGCTATCCAGACCAAACTGCCATTTTTTAAGTGAAGTTTACATACAAAAACGAAGAGCCCCAGGGGCCTAACCGCTCCCTGAGAAGTCATTGCAAAGCTCTCTAGTGGTAACCCACAGAAAAAACGATCAGATTACACATAATGTATTTTGCCTTGGAGGCTGCAAGATATCTAGGCACCAACGGAGCCAAAACAACTACCAGTTAAAAACTTTACTCCACCTTGCCATAAGGCTCGATTTTGCCAAGTATATATTAATATCTAACAATCTGTTTTTTATAAAAATAAAGCATGCACCCTAGTATTTAACCATTTTGACCTTTGACCTCACTTATAACGACCTTGACCTGCAATATTAACAATTGGCGGTCACTATAAATAGTAGGGATTAACCATCTTTATTCAAAACTGGGCCGATACTAATCAACTGCAGGTATATTCTATTCAATTTGACTATCAATTTTGACCTCTTGAGCCATACATTATGTGACCTTTGACCTTCATTAATAACTTGAGGTCCCTCGGTAGTGCATCTATCCAACCTCAAGTTTTGCTTACAAATGGTGCTGAGTGCGTTAGAAAGTTACCTAGTTGGGCCTTATGGGCCCTGCCCCCCTGGGACCCCGGGGCCGGGCTGTCCATTCAGCGAACCTCTATCCCCTGCCTGGAGCGATCACTCCACAAGTTTTGTTAAATCATTGATGTGCAATATGTGAATTATTCCATAAGGCTGCTATACCCAAACTTTTGGTCCCCGAATTAGGGGCCAAAATGGGGCCACCCTGGGGCATTGTCATTGAGGACATTTAATTTAGCACAGTATGAGGTATCTTACCAAAGTGGCTTTAACTAAAACTCATTTCTGGATCTAGAGAAGAAGTTGTTTGAAAAACTATCTACTTTTGGCCCCTTTAGCCCTGCCCTGCGCCCCCAGGGGGGCCAGAGATTTATACCACTTTGAGGACCCTTTGAAATCCCAACCCCTAGCCGATCATTCCTGCCAGTTTGTGCCAACTCCAATCATGCGATTTAACTGAAAGAAGAAGCTTGAAAATGTGTAACAAGTTTACGCACGAGCACCAAACTGCACGACGCACGACGCGACAAAGAAAAAGCGATCCGAAATAAGCTCACTTTGAGCCTTATGGCTCAGATGTGAGCTAATCAATCATTAGAATACACTAGTCAAATGAATTGGAAATTAAAATAGTGAATCTATCTTAAATAAAGGGGATTATTTGATAATTTAGATGATGTACACTCTTTTTCTGGGCCACACTGATACTATTTTATGTGAAGTTATCCAAAAATGAAACCAGGCAAATCAGATGTTCACCATGTCAGGACATGGTCTTTGCGTTACTCACTGTTTACTGAAGCGCCACAGATGCGCTACGGGTGAGCCGGTGAGGAGGCTACGTCGGCCGCTTAGTAACCAACTATCACCAAGCTATATTATGTGCAATGTACGTATGTACCACCAACAGCGGTTTTCACCTTCTCTTTTTTCGATGAAGTGCGTGGGGTTTTTGACAGTGCTGAGGTGTTTTCAGGCTCAACACCGAGACCTCTGGGCTTTACATCCTTTCCGATAAGGAGGATAAAGTGGGTTTATAAACGTGCGCTTACCCAACGGAGCACCAACTGCCATGGCCCGGCGTGGATTTGAGCCAGCTTACCGCATCGTAGGATCAGAGCACCGAAGGGCGGGCTCTATTCACTGAGCCACCTATACGCCTCACCCTCTCTTATTTCTTATTTAATGGAAAATAGGTATGCCATTATTATCAAGATTCAAGAACTAGGGTTGTTTGGTATTACAGCGGACGAAAATTTTCAGCAAATTTGAAGGTCATGGAGATGTACAGATCTCTGTGGCCTCTGCGTAAAACACTTGTTTTAGTTGCAGACCAAATTTGTTTAATCAAACTCAAAAGCGTACTTTTTAAAAAAGCATTTTGAATGGTTGCTCTATGGTAGATTGGGACAACTATTATTTTTGACATCTGTGCAGATCAGACCAGAATAACTTGCCACTGGACTCTCAACTTTTTAGAAAAAGATAATCTAGGTATTGCAAACGAATTCATTTTGATGGGCAACCTTGTAAAGCAAAAGGTCAATATTTTACTTAAGCCCACCATTCATTAAGAGTAAATTTTTGTATTTTTTCATGAAAATGACCATTTGTCTAAAAAAAAATTGAAAATTAGTGAAAGTTGTCCTGCTTGGAATGGCCAGCTAGAATAGGTTTTGCATTGTGCATCCACGACAATATAACCCTTCAAAGCTGTGGGGTCTGATATTTTATAAAGCACAATTTCGACCTTGTGGAAGCGACTTTTTTAAAAAAATCTTAAAACATTGACATTTCTAGTGACACTACACAATAGTGTTTCAAAATAAACACCCTACAACACAAACATGTGACAGATTACTGTATACGCTGAATATTTGGCAGTGGTTTATTTTTTTCTGAGTTTTGTGACGTACATAAATCGCTGAAACACTTTTCACTTCTAACATTTCCTGCTACAGAGTGAATGCAATATGCAAACTCAAATTATTTTTAAACAGACACTCATAGAATCTTCCATTTTGATGCAAAAATCGCAAAAATGACAGTATGCAAAATTGCAACACAGTATCCTGGTCACTTAGCAAATAAACACAGAATGAATAAGAAGCATAGTGACTTAATCTCTGATGGAGAAAAAGTCTATACACAAGTAACTTACGGGGAAAAAACACACGTGGAATGTCACTCAGGAATATTCAGTTTTTTAAAAGCACTCTTTGATCGTTTTGAAAGTACAATTTCTTCACGGTTTCATTGTTGGGGACCTTATCAGAGACAACACATACAAGTTGGCAGAAATGATTATTATAGCTCTAGATTTTTTCTTTTAATCTTGACTTTGTTAACTTTTGCCTGTATGAGACAGTCTGAAAACACAATACATGTATCTTAATTTGCCAGCTGTATGGTGCATTTTCTATTAGGCAACAAGGGTTACTGTGCAGCAGGCAGCTAGTAAGAGCCAAACAGTTGTTATGGAATTATTGACATCACCTCCCTTATAAGTCTCTCATTCTTACAATAACAATGCTCATCCTTGATTGTCATCTCCACGTTTGGTCCATGACTCGCCTAATGTCACAGCGAAGAATTCCCAGATGTGAGGACTGATGATGTAGTGCGGCGTTGAACATCGGCACTGTTTGGATCTACTGGATCCGCGGTACTTTTGTATCAGTCCAAACGTCTTGGCGCTCCTTCTGTCCAGAATATATCTCTCTCGTTG
>JZLH01S0196174.1:9851-19851 GCA_001188425.1 Eucidaris tribuloides | reverse complement strand
ACATATAGATTAACATTCTTACCATTTAAGAAACATTTTAATGCAAACTTTATTTTTGGACATAATCTGATCAACATTATACTTTCTTAAATTTACATGAAAAACATTTGGCATTTTACTTGGCACTTCACTTCGTTCGTAAAGTCATGCGTAACTTTTCGAAGAGCTTTATGAAACAGGAGCCGGATTTCATGACAAGATATCATAATGAATAATTTCTTTGATAAATTAGGTATGTTTGTTTTTAAGTTTGTTTCACTTCTTTTATTTGGTACACAACCGGTTATTCATTGTTCACGCATGATTGAATTACGAGTAAAACAATGGATGGTGGTGCTACCAAAAGATCATTTGCAAGCACAAGTTCCATCTTTGAGAGCATTTTCAGGAATAAAAGCATGACATAAAAATGTATAACTTCTTTTTTTATCTGACACCGTATGCGTAAAAAAATAAATGATGTATGCCGAGAACAAATGAAATTAGAACATTCTTGTTTTAGTACGATTTTTCAAATGAACACATTTTCAGCAATGGGAAGTGAGTTGAATTAAAAAATTGAATTTAAAAAGTAGTAGTAGTAGCAGTACTATATAGCAGTAGTGGTACATGTAGTTAACCACTGTGGTAGTAGTATATAGAAGTAATAGTAGTAGTAGTAGTAGTAGTAGTAGTAGTAGTAGTAGTAGTAGTAGTAGTAGTAGTAGTAGTAGTAGTAGTAGTAGTAGAAGTAGTAGTAGTAGTAGTAGTAGTAGTAGTAGTAGTAGTAGTAGTAGTAAGTAGTAGTAGTAGTAGTAGTAGTAGTAAGTAGTAGTAGTACGTAGACGAGTAGTAGTAGTAGTAGTAGTAGTAGTAGTAGTAGTAGTAGTAGTAGTAGTAGTAATAGTAGAGAGTAGTAGTAGTAGTAGTAGTAGTAGTAGTAGTAGTAGTAGTAGTAGTAGTAGTAGTAGTAGTAGTAGTAGTAGTAGTAGATGTAGTAGTAATTTTAAAGCCATTGGCTAATATTGACCACAGTTAAAACAAAATGTGAGCTACATAATCCTCCATGCCAAGTGTCTTTCATAAGGTCTAAAATGAAGCCCTGAAAAAATTGTATTTCAAAATGATTATTGCTTTAAAAAGGTGAAAATCGTAAGTTGACCGGATTCACCTGCCATTTCCTCCCATAGACTTACTGTGTGTAGATCTAGGCTATTTTGTACTCGTTCCGAGTACTAATTGTATATTCATTCATATCTTGCCAGTGGCAGCATAAATTTGTCAACTTTTGTATTCTAGAGTTGTCCATTCATTCAAACACTACTATGTAGCCCAGATAACAAAGTTTGACAATTTTTTGATTTGAAGCTCCACAATGTTAGCCTGTGTCTTTAAACAAAGATATACATGTAGCTTCAATATATTATTTCGAGATGCCAGTCTGTTTGTTGTATAGGTTTGATTCATATTTTTATTCGCATTAGGGTTTTATTGATGGTTTTTAATGTATATTGTTTCCGTCTGGTTGTAATAATTGACTTCAGACTCTAGATGTCACGTTTCGAGTATTGTGTAATATACAGTGTAATCAACATAACATATTTATTCATCAAAAATATACAGTAACATTGTTCTTGATAATATACACTATGCATGACTCATGGTCACTTTCAAAACATTTTAATGCCCATCATCCAGTTCAATATTGCAATGTATTGTTATAAATATGACCAACAGTAAACAATTCCCAATTTATCAATACCCACGTCTAGGCCTATTTACATGTAACTTCTATCGCAATCTATTGTAACTGAAAAAATCTCAATAAGATACAGTAGATTATGTTACCTCATATTATTTTACGCCTGCCCATGTATCTGTGATTTTAAGGTTTGATTTCATTCTGAGGCATATAATTATTTTACTTTATATATCTTCAAGTAGTCATGGACAAAAGTTTGGAATATTTTTATTTCTTTGCATATAGCCCTGTTTTAAAGTGTAGATTTCTTACGATTAAAGCCCAAGTTTAGTTTTAGGGATTTTGTTTTTATTTGAAAGCTTTATGCCTCATAAGTCATAACCCTGAAATGATAGATTCCGAATGTCTTTAGTTTTTTTAAAGAAAAATCTCGGGGGGGGGGCGAGATTTTCGGCTATATTTTACATTATAGCATCCAAAGGGTTAATAAGGCGTTAAGGTTATAAGTTATACCTCATCTGAAAGACAAGAGCATGAACCCATGCAGAACAGATCATTACTAAGTTCAAGTAAGCTCTATACTCAGGGGCGGCGCCAGGGTAAAATTTTAGGAGGGGCAAAATCCGTCAGAAAAATTTTGCCTGCCATTTTTTTTTAACTACCCAAATCAACAACAATAGGAAAGCTAAATTTTAGTAGTAGTAGTCGTAGTAGTAGTAGTAGTCGTAGTAGTAGTAGTAGTAGTAGTAGTCGTAGTAGTAGTCGTAGTAGTAGTAGTAGTAGTATAGTAGTAGTAGTAGTCATAGTAGTAGTAGTAGTCGTAGTAGTAGTAGTAGTCGTAGTAGTAGTAGTAGTATAGTAGCAGTAGTAGCAGTTATAGTAGTAGTAGCAGTAGCAGCAGTAGTAGTAGTAGTAGTAGTAGTAGTAGTAGTAGTAGTAGTAGTCGTAGTAGTAGTAGTAGTAGCAGCAGCAGCAATATAGTAGTAGTAGTAGTAGGCCCTATAGTAGAATTAGCAGGAGCAGTGATAGTTGTAGCAGTAATAGTAGTATTGTAGTAGTATAGCAGTAATAGTAGTAGTTCATGTAGTAGTAGTAGTAGTAGTAGTAGTAGTAGTAGTAGTAGTAGTAATAGTAGTATTGTAGTAGTAGTACAGTAGTAGTAGTAGTAGTAGCAGTAGTATTAGTAGTAGTAGTAGAGTAGTAGTGGTAGTAGTGGTAGTAGTAGTAGTATAGTGGTAGTAGTAGTAGTAGTAGTAGTAGTAGTAGTAGTAGTAGTAGTAGTAGTAAGTGTAGCGGTGGTGGTAGAAGTAGTACATGTAGTAGTAGCAGGGGCGGCGGAACGTATTTCGTTTGGGGGGGCAAAGACAAAAAAGGGCACTTATATGTCAAAAGGGGCAGTTGGGCGCAGGCAGATTATTTTCACCATCAGATTAGGTTTCAGCCTGCAGTTGCTTGTTTTTTGCGGCAATCCAGCTTGAACTAAACCTTTTTGAAGTGGTTCCAATCATTAAAACATGTGGAATGTATACATATACTCCGCGAGCGAGCGCAGCGAGCGAGCGCTTTGAGAAAATTTAAAAGTTTAAGTTGTAAACTCGCTTTGTGGTCTATTCTGACGCTAATTGCACTCAATCTTCTTTGCAGTGTGTTAAATGATTGAAGATATAGATCCAAACAGATCTTAAATATCAATGAGAAAAACCTTTAAGGGGGGGGGGGCAAAGATGATTAAAACACGTAGCGTTAGTGCAATTAGTAATTCGAATCTACACAGTCAGGATGACACTGCAATGAATCGCAAGTTCTGTGGGCATCTCCTCAAGTAGTGAGTTTCTTTGTTGAAGAGATTGAAAAGGCGCCGCAGAAAAGTAGTTCCGCTCACGAAAGACAATTTTTTTCGTTGAAGAGCATATAACATAGGGCCATGTTTTCAAGCGAAAAAGATGGATGAGCGGCCAATTTTTGCCACCCCGGAGGGCACTAAAAGTGATCAGAGCCAATGCCATCTTTCAGGCACATAATGTGCCTTTGTTGAAGTCTTCTCTTTAATCTACGAGTGAATCAGTGCGCAAAATACATGTACATAGTTAACAAACAATAACAAAAATAAAGAAATCACCTTTCAGTAACGAATGTCCTTATTTCAAATAGATTCCCTCACTCAGTATGGTACAAACAAAAGAAGGCAACATTTAACGGTAGAAAAATGGCATATTGGTTTTTAAGTGAATTAAGGGGGCGGAGTGGAGGCCTAATTTTGCTACCATTGAGGGCGCATGTCAACGAGATACATGCCCTTTGTCTGCACAAATAGTGTTCATTGGACATAATTTTACCCAATGAATGTCCTTCTTCTGTAACTGAATACATTGTCGCGCCCCGTCAAAGGCGCCAACAAGAAAGAAAATGACCTGAACATGAAGAATAGAACATAAAAATAAAGGAGAATCGCCTTCATCGACACAAAATGAGTAGATTACAAAAAAAGTCATTCATAAAAAGGCACATTTCATTTTGAAAAAAGAGCTGTGCATTTTTCCTATCGATTTTTTTTTTTTGGGGGGCGGCGGGGCGGGGCAAGGGCCCCCCCCCCTGCCCCCGTTCGCCGCCCCTGAGTAGTAGTAGTAAGTGTAGCGGTGGTGGTAGTGGTGGTAGAAGTAGCCTACATGAAGTATAAAAATAGAATAATAGTTGTAATAATATTGTCATAATGACAACAAACAACAAAATGAATGAATGCATGCAAAATACATACGTAGGTAAATAAAACAAGTAGATTAATAAATAAATGAATAAATAAATAAATAATTGAATAAATAATTTCAAACATAAAGATAAATAACAAAAATACATAAATTTATGAGAACAAATAAATAAATAGGTAAATAAATATACAATAAATGAATAAATGAATAAATAGATAAATAAGTAAATAAATAAACAATAAATGAATAAATAGATAAATAAGTAAATAAATAAATAAATAAATAAATAAGTAAATAAATAAATAAATTAATAAATAAATAAACAAATAAATACATAGATAAATAAATAAATAAAGGAATAGGTAGATAAATAAATAATTAAAGAAAGAAAGAAATCAGTCAATCAATCCGTAAATCAATCAATCAATCAATCAATAGGTAAATGAATAGATAAATAAATCCGACCCTGACTCGGACCATGCTCGGACCATGGACCTACTAGGTCCATGCTCGGACTGACCCAATAAATGACAACAACAAGGGCCAAGGTCCCTTCAAAGAATGGAATGTGCATGGGGAACGTGGGTTCACTTTTAATGAATGAAATTCCTCTAAAAACCCAAATGACTGACCGCAGTCAAAACTCAGACGGTGGATCGTGGGCGTGGGAATTATCTATGTTAATTACTGTGAAAAGCCAATCAAACGTCTAACATGGTATCTGACTCGCCTACCTAATTTGAATACACGAATCACAGCGGTTCCCGCTCCGCGTCCCTCGAATGACCGTTACGCCTGCGCGTTGCTTTGTGTTACGCGATTTGAAAGATTCAAAAATCTATACAACCCCGACTGTCAACTTGACGTTGTTTTGTTGCCGTGTTTTCAGATTTTTTTCACGCACAGCAGGTAAGATTTTCCGGAATTTTCATGACAGACATTTTTCATGAATTTTTACACTGATAAAGTATCTGGAAATGATGAGAAATATTCTGCAATAGGATAAATATTACACTGTACGCGGTGACTTCTTACGGCTGGCTGAGCCCGGCCCATGCAAAACTGCATTATGCGTAATACGTTACAACGGAATTCCCTGATGCCTTGCAAAGACTGCTGGATCAGCTCGATACGGTCGGGGCTTTGTCGCCTCGGTTGGCCGAGTCGAGAGGCGTGAGCAGTTTGCTGGTTTCCGTACTTCTCATGCTTCTGTGATATGTTGCGTCTCGGTTCACAAAATGGGTGTGATTGGGTTAACTATGTTATTGTTGGATCTAACGATCTACTGACAGACACTTAATGTTACCCGTTACAAGTTACAAAGTCCCAAAGTCCAAACCAGCAATGACCAGACCTGAGTCTGAGACTGAATCAAAGAAACATTCATCTGTCATGTCTGTTCATTGACATCTCTTCGAAAAGTAATGCCTGCTGCCAGACAAGTGCACACATTTTTACGTGAGCAGAATCTAACGTTACCTTACTAGTAGTAGGTTTTTGTGTGACCAAATTTTGTGACAAAACAAAGTCGCAGAGTGTTTTTGATCTAATGCGCTATCTATATTCCTCAGTCAGAGCTCAGAATTATGCAGCATAGAACTCTAACGTATGATATAACTTTACATTAGAGGTCTAACTTAGATCATGGATGTAATCTGTCGCCTCTCGTCGGGCGCCGGGCGGCTTATCATTTTTAACAATTGACGATTGACATCAACAGTAGGCCCCCTCATCAGACTGATCGTCATTATTGTTGAGAAGCCCCCAAATACATTGGTAGATATATTCTAAGTTTTATTCAATAAATATTTAACGAATATTAATTTTAGAGAAATTTTTAGGCATAGTCTAGATCTAACGTTAATTTTTAAATTTTTGTTCAAAATGTTGTTTTCTGCGTTTTACCTTAAATTCCGTAATTTTTGCGAAAAACTTTGATCGGAACATCTACCGTTATGATCTAACAAAAATCTGTCAGATCTAAGTTAGATCTAACTGTACTCTGTAGGACTTTCATCCCTTTTAAATTCCTTATCAAGTTAGATTATCCTGATGCTGAATGTAATGTCTGATAATTAGTGCACAGAATTGATTCCCAATACTAGTGTCAGTGATCGATCATAACATGTAGGTGATTGATCAAACCTAAAAATCCTTGCTGTTTGTGTTCCAGTGATATGGAAGATCCTGCTCTTATTTTAACTGGCTGTTACTAATCCAGTCTGTGATGTTGAAGCTAACTGTTAAAGATTGTGTCATTGATTTGCACGTCAAAAAACATCTATATGAATGAAATCAGCTGAAATCGTATCCAATGTGAAGATTAATATAAATAAACACCTCTCATAGAGACTTGGGGTAAAATATTGAGTTTTGGTGAAAATCTGGACGGTTAAACTTCATCCTTTTTCAAATTGCTCGCAAGCAAATTTCAAAAAATCTGCGGCGTCAAACGTGCACGTGCCGTTCCAAAATGGTCCGATCAGCCGTTAGCCAAAGGTCGCGCAGGGGATAGCCGTTAACCAATCAGAGGGCTGCGCTCATCTTGCTACGGTGCACAGTAACCACGATTCGCAGTTTGAGCAAAATTGAAACTCACAGAAAGAACAACATTCTGGTAACGTCGTTATTAGTTTTTCTCATAAAACAACAAATTCATGAGACTTTCAACACACCATTTGTAAGTACTAAACTACCGTTTGGTATTGATAATGAAGGGAAGTAATGGACTTGCACATCCCTGACACAATCTTTAACATCTTGTGAAGAAAATAAAAAGTGGAGACTGGAGGTTGGAAAGTCATGTAAATTGAAGGAATTTAAAGAAAAAAATATTCAAAAAAAGAAAAAAATGATTTGTAATTATTTATCAATTAGGCACTGGATAGTACATGTAAACAAAACTAGATTCAATTTCAAATGATAATTTGGGCCTATAGTTTAAGATCTCCCCCCCCCCCAAAAAAAAAGAAACACACACACACTTGAAATGAATGCAAGCTATTAGTTATGGTACATGTAGATTGCTCATAACTACATGTACAGACATAAACACCAAATATCTGTAAAAGAAACCATACAACCATAACTGTAACGTGTAGTAATAAAGACTGCTTTCCTGAAATTGCCCAAGTTACGTCGACATTAATAACAAATGCAGCCTGAGTGCAATGCTAATATTACTGTACATAGTGACTCAATGTTCAATATTTTTTTTTATATTTTTGTTGCAAGGTACAAGGCCTGGAGTAAATCATGCCCTCCTTCGAAGTTGGTGCTGCGGTCATGGCCAAATGGCCAGGCAGCAATCTCTGGTTCAAATCCAAGGTTCTTGAAGTAACAGAAGACAGCTACAAGGTCCGATACCAGGACGGAACTGAGGAAGAAGTTCCCCATAGCCATGTGCTGGTGAGTTGGTTGTGATTAGGTACTATTTGAAATACAGCTCCTACCATATCTGGAGAACTCTCCTGGAGGACAACTCTACTTGAGGACAAATCCCCAGGAGGACAACTCACCCTGAGGACAACTCCCATGGAGGACAAGCCCTATATATGACAACTCAAGAGTCTTAAAGGCGAAGTTCACCCCGACGCCAAGTTGGTTTTAATAAAAGCGGAACAATGAGAGAAACATAAAAAGTTTGGCCAAAATCCACCAAAGAATAGCAGAGTTATGAACTTTCGAAGTTTTAAATTTGTGACGTCACATGTGAGCAGCTCTCCCACTGGCATGTAATTTAAGTTCTATAAAGTGCCGTTTCCTCATAAAATTGAAAATGATGTTACCTATGCATTCAATATATAATTAGAAGCACTATTCTATATATGCTTCTATGAAAAAAAAAACCCATTCCATTATCATGAACCAATAAAAAGTGGCAATTTATTAAATTACTATTATATGACATGAGGACCTGCTCGCATGTGACGTCACAAATTTAGAACTTTGAAAGTTCATTTTGTTTGGTGGATTTTCGCCAAACTTTCATTTATATGTTTCTCTCATTGTTCTGCTTTTAGTAAAACCAACAGGACGTCAGGGTGAACATTGCCTTTAAAACTGGAAACACTGTTAATCTTCTTCAGGGGCAGTTGTCCTCAGGAAAGTTGTCATGTTGGGGGGGGGGTGGGAGTTGCCCTTCAAAGGAGTTGTCTCACTGTCAGTTGGAGTTGTCCCTGGGGGAGTTATCCTGTGGAGGGAGTAGCCCCAGACCAATCAAATGGATCGATTTGATAATACTTAAAGTTAAACTGTTAGTGAAAAGTATATGATTGGTTTTCTGTGGGGGAAGATACAGAACAAAGAATTCCAGACCTTGGTAACATAATGAGCTTACCCATTCATGTAATGCATTGATTTTTGTACAGATGCATTCTGTTGTGGTTTAAGGATGTCCAGTGGTGCATTCTATAACCACAATTGGTGCAACATTCATTGACTTGTTGATTGACCTTGTAGCAATTTCCGGTACATTTACCAGACTGTCAGACAACAAAAACTCTTTCGATTTTTAATTTCATTGATTTTTTTTCTCTTGTGTTACCAGTAATTGTTCTTCTTGATTGACACACAAAAACTAATATTCAAAAGTGACTTTATTTTACAGAAATGAGAATGGTTACCATTTTGGTTGCTACCTCGTTCCCCCCCCCCCCCCACTCCAAAAATATAAAAAATCACCAGATTTGTGATTTGTCCGGAATCTGGGTAAAAACTTATTTACAAAGTCTGCTTCTTATTTTAAAAATTTATTGTTTTATTGATTTCCTCGCTTGCTGGGTAGAGATCATTTATGCTCTAGGTCTTGAATTGCACAATGTAGGTGCCGGAGGATTTTAACCTCTATGGTCTTTATGTGTATTATTTGGTGCAGATCTGCGACTTCGGCACGTTAAGAGTTAAAGGCATTGTATAACAATGTTTCCAGTTTAAAAAATCTGAGCTACATGATTCCCCATGCTACTAGTGTCTTGATACGGCTAAAAATGAAGCCCTGAAAAAAATTGCAGTGCTAAAACAATCATTAAGTGCGTTTTAAAAAAGTGAAAATCATTGAGAGACCATTCCAGCTTTTACTGCTGTGTTGCAGAATTTCCTATTGGCTGATATAAAATTCATGTGCCAATTTGAATCTGCACATATTGTACTAGTGACAGCAAAACTGTCCAAACTTTTGTGTTCTAGGGTGTTTATTTGCCCATTCAAACACTGTCAGATATTTCCGATAGCAACATTTGACAATTTTTTTAATAGGTCTTCCACAGTGTTATATAGTGTCTTTAAGTCTATTCAATTAATATAATCTATAGTGTGAATAGTGAGACTGTGAGTCTGACATTTAGTCTTAAGAATTCTGTCTTAGTCAACCAATCTGTGTACAGTGTATTGCTAATGAAGGCCTGTATTGTAACGTAATACGATACATTTTCTTTTCTAAAATTGTAATAGATTATATTATAACTTTGTAATTACCCGGTAACCGGGTATAAGCACTTGAAACAAATTATCATGTAAACTGATGTAAACAATGAATTAGGCCCTACACAGAATTACTTACATGTATCTTTAATTTAGGTATTAACTGTTGATAATAATACTAGTATGTGTTACT
>JZLH01S0196151.1:3140-34250 GCA_001188425.1 Eucidaris tribuloides | reverse complement strand
AATACTAAAGTCTTAGAAGGACCTCTATATAACATATTTCTCATCAGTGCAGGTTTTCGAATAAAATGTTGCTGTGTGTGGTTTTGTTTATTCTATTTTTTTTTCGGGGGGGGGAGGTGGGGGTGGGGAACAGGGTTATCATGCAAACTTTTAAACATGATTTCATCATTTGCATTATTCAGTGCATGCATGGACTTATATTTTACCTGCTGAATACGTAATAATGTTCAAATGACTGGACTCTCGACATTTAAAACTGAATCGACACGAATGTTAACCACACTGTCCACAAAGGCACAGCTTGATCTGCATGCTGCCTTACCCCGAGCTGCTGCACGAAGTGGCAGCGTTCGGGTCGGTGCGGCTACATACTGCCGCGCCTCACCGCGTGGCCTGCACGACATGCTGCCGTACTGCCTAGGCTAGGTCTCGGACATGTCGGAGGGGTGTACAATATAAACGACTAAAGTCGATGAAAACAGGCGGGGTATTTAATTACAATGGGGAAATTTAATTCGTCTTAAATTAGATCTACTTGTCCGTGACTGGTGAAGTCAATAGCGTTATTAGAATAAACTCTACCAACGCTTACGTTAACGTTACTAACGTTAGACTTCAATACCACTGTCAGATTCTACATGCAAAACTACACTTCACACGTTAAATACACAGCTACCCACACAAAAAAAACTACGTGCAACAAAACTCCGCTGCGCTGAGCGCTGGCAGGCAAACTCACTTTATCTGAAAATACGAGAAATGATCGGCAAGTATTACATGCAAAAATTACCGGTAAAATGAAGCACGCATACTGTCACATAACAGTCATTTCCCATGCATCCAATAAATGCCTCTAGAACAGCTGCATCAGAAAGCATGCAAAATATTACTCTTTGTGTGACAGTGACTAGCTGTTCGCCCAGACAATTATTCTTGTGGCGCTGCAACAGAAGCGGCGCTCTATGGGTCTATGAAAATCTTTCTATCGATCAGCCCAGTATTCTTAACCCATGTTGCCAAATAAGAATTACTTTACCAAATTACGTTAATACCCATGACGTATTTTGCGTCACGAGCATTCGCCGCCATTGTTTTATGCAAATAGTGCGCTATTTCGACTGTTGAAATGCTCAACGGCTGGCGGCGGGGCTTAATGCATTGCATACGATAGCGGGCGTAATAAGCTCGTCTAGAAAAATATATAATACGTCAATGCGGTTAACCCAATATGTTCTATTGAATTCATTTGACTGGGGGCTGATAATAGTCTAAACAAGTCTTCGATGTGTTAATTGTATTTTTGATGTGGACATAAATAGCCACAGAATGTTCAGGCATTATTCTACATGTAGCCTTTTTGTGTTTTCGTAGAAATTTGAAATTCTAGAATTAGGAGTTTGATATAAATATCCAGTTGTCTTTGACATTGAGTTCAAATTTCTGGTGCATCTAGCTCAATCAACATTTGTCATATATAACCTGCATTTAACGGAGTTTATGGCTGACTCTTGGCCACCGAACACAACCTGTGGAGTTAAATAGGAGGTTTTGTGGGTGACCTGCCTGTTTATTACCTGAGATAGCCTTTAGTGTATTTCTGTGGATACATTTTGAATTACTACATTATCTTGGCTGCAATTGAGAATACGTGTAACTTGTCTCAACAACCGATTCGTCACGGGAATACCTGTTTACTCTGCCATTGGGATAAACATACTCAGTTGGACTATTATAATTCAGAACATTGGATCATCTGTTCGGACGTTGATTATTATCTGATAAAACTGTTATTCACCGTTCACACTACTTATGGCCACCAAACTACGACTCCGCATCATAAATTGGAGAAACCTGGATCGGATTACACCCGACTTGGGCAATTCAAACTGGAACCGTGATTTCATCTCGACTACATATCCTTAGCACTTGTAATTCAATATTATGTACGATCATTAGTGAAGATTGTAAAATTTTTTGTATGTCTTAAGTTAAAGGCGAATACCCCATATAATAAATACCTACATCAAATTTTCTTGGTATCATTTTGTTCATCTTTCTTTTCGGTTTAGTGAACTGATTCCGTAACAACATAAAAAAGACACTCATACAAATTCATAAAATACAAACAAAAACAGATGAAAAGTAATAAATGACATCTATACTCGTCGCTCACATTGATATGATATCGAACCTAACAGGAAATGGTAGTTATAATACTGTTGTAGCCAAAACGAATACAAACAGCTTCCGGAGTATTAAATATCATTAACAGAAAAAAAAAAGAACATGCCAATCGAGATAAAAAACGTGTAAACCCAAATATAAAGATAACAGATAATTAATACTAGCAAATAGAAGCCCAGTACTGTAGATAATATATATATATTATACCTATTACATATAATATATATATTATATTATTAACTATATATATATATACATTAATATGTACCTAAACATACAAACAAATTATAGAAAATAAACTAGCAGAAAGACACATATACATTAGAAAATATATAGATTACATGAAAGAATAAATAGATAAAATCACAAACAGATAAACAGCCCTGATAAAATGAAATTCAATAAATAGAAAATAGATGATAAATACATTGATACATTTAAGATACAAGAAAATTATCTATAAACATACAAACACATCAAAGACAAAACAGAGACTAACAGAGATAAATAAATAAAATATAATACACGATATATACGAATAGCTACATAAATGAAATGATAAATGAACTAAGAAATTGACATTGAACTCTAACAGTGCATGCAGCACTCCTGGGTCACGGGCCCTTGCGATTATCCCATCAAAGATATAGTGATTTCGGTTTAATTTACATGTAATGTTCATTAAACAAATAAATAAATAAATAAATAAATAAATAAATAAATAAATAAATAATGCGATTATCCCATCAAATATATAGTGATTTCGGTTTAATTTACATGTAATGTTCATTAAACAAATAAATAAATAAATACATAAATACATAAATAAATACATACATACATACATAATACATACATGAATGAATGAATGGAAAAGTAAATAAACGAATAGTTCAATAAATAAGTACATAGACTGAATAAATAATGAATAGATGAATAGATCAATATATAGATAAACAGATGAGTTTAATAAATTAACAGTCAAATAAAATAAATAAATGTATAGAGGGACAGAGGGAGAAAGAGAGAGAGAGACTAATAGAACATAGATAGTTAAGTGGATGAATAGATGATAAGTAAATAAATAAATAGATAAATTGATAAATAGAAATATGGATGAATGAATGAATGAATAAATAAATAAATAAATAAATATATAGATAAGCAGGTAAACGATACAAAGATAAATATAAACACAACAAAAAAGTAACTATCCCCTTTTTCAAAATACCATAACTTTTTAAAGAAACCATTTTGAGCAATATAATTTGGCAAGGGTGTTCCTGCACTGATTTACTAATTTCTGTAAGAAAATGTGATTGATCCGTCCGGTTATGCATGAGTGAGCACGTACTAAAGGTAAAAATGTCGCTTTTCAAAAGTCACAAGGGTCATTTTTAGGGATTTGTGATGCAGGATTTCGACAAATTCTGTTTCTTTTGAATGATTTAGTGCTGTTTATGTTAATCATCTATCGTTTGGCCCACTCAGTCCTCTTTTAGAACCTTCGCACATTTTACGCTTCAGTGAGATCGATTTAAAGATTTCCATGCTTTCTCAATTTTGAAATTGTAAAATCCATTAAGTTTATTGAAAAAATTGAAAATTGAAATTTTTCACCAAAATGTATCTTTACATGTTGTATTTTGGCATAAGAGATGACTCATGTGACTTTTGAAAAGTGGCATTTTCACCTTTAATGCAAGCTCACTCATGCATGATCTGACGGATCAATCACATTTTCACACAGAAGTTAGTCAATCAGTGTAGAAACAATCTTGCCAAATTATTTTGCACAATCTTGTTTTGTTGTGTTTATAAAAATATAAACAGATGAAGACAAATAAATACACAAATAAATAAATCAAATACATAGATTGATAAATAAGTAAATAAGTAAATAAATGAATCAATCAATAAAAATAGGTGAACAAAATAGATCGAGAATAATTAATTGTATTACTCAGGTAATTAAATATGATAAAAACTTTATAAAAATTGATGTAAGAATGAATGAATGAATGAGCATACATATATAAATGGATACATACATACATACATGCATACATACACATAGAAATGAATGAATGAATAAATAAATAGATAAATAAATAAATAAAAAAGATACGTAAATAAATAAATTTATTACTCGCACCATGCTTGCACAAAGCTGAGGAATTTGAATGAAACATAATCCCTGCAGGCTGCAGCCCCCACCCATCTTCCCCCTCCCCTCCCCTCCATGACCCTGACGTACAGACACTGAACTCTTAAAGGCAAGGTTCACCCTGACAGAAAGTTGGTTTTAATAAAAGCAGAACAACGAGAGAAATATATTGATGAAAGTTTGGCGAAAATTCACCAAAGAATAACAGAGTTATGAGGTTTCAAAGTTTTAAAATTGTGCGAGCAACTACCGTAAATTGCCATTTCTTAATGGTTCCTGATAATCGAATGTGTTTTTTTTCTTCATAGAAGCATGTGTAAAATAATGTTTCTGATAATATATTGAATGCACAGGTAAAATCGTTTTCAAATTTTGAGGAAACGGGACTGTTATGGAATTTATATCACATGACATATGGGGAGTGGCTCGCATGTGACGTCAAAACTTTAAACTTTGAAACCTCATAACTATGTTATTCTTTGGTGCATTTTCGCCAAACTTTCATCAATATATTTCTCTCATTGTTCTGCTTTTATTAAAACCAACTTTATGTCAGGGTGAACCTTGCCTTTAAGAGTTCAGTGTCTGTACGTGAGGGTCATGGAGGGAAGGGGGAGAGATGGGTGGGGGCTGCATTGTGTGGTTATAAATCTTACCTGTATGTCAGGTAACATTGTGTGGATGTATGCCTTACCTATATGTCTGGTAACATTGCGTGGATATAAACCTTACCTATATGTCAGGTAACATTGCGTAGCTATAACCCTTACCTATATGTCCGGTAACATTGTGTGGAAATATTCCTTATCTATATGTCAGGTAACATTGCGTGGATGTATACCTTACCTATATGTCAGGTAACATTGCGTGGCTATAACCCTTACCTATATGTCAGGTAACATTGTGTGGATATAAACCTTACCTATATGTCAGGTAACATTGTGTGGATATAATCCTTACCTATATGTCAGGTAACATTGTGTAGATGTATACCTTACCTATATGTCAGGTAACATTGTACGGATATAATCCTTACCTATATGTCAGGTAACATTGCGTGGATATAAACCTTACCTCTATGTCAGGTAACATTGCGTGGATATAACCCTTACCTATATGTCAGGTAACATTGCGTGGATATAAACTTTACCTATATGTTAGGTAACATTGTGTGGATATAGATCTTACCTATATGTCAGGTAACATTGTGTGGATATAAATCTCACCGATTATGTCAGGTAACATTGTGTGGATGTATACCTTACCTATATGTCAGGTAACATTGCGTGGATATAATCCTTACCTATATGTTATGTCATATACAATGATCAAACACACACACACACACACACACACACACACACACACGCGCGTACATAATCATACATGCACACACAATACAAATACACTATTCCCAGCTGACATAAATGTGAGCGATTCAGTCTGAAACAAGACTAGCGGCTTTACCCATATGTCACGATAGCAGGTATCGATCAGGTAACGTGAATAGACGCAGAGCCTTTCCTATTTGTCAGGGGAGGTTTCCAACCGTGGTGCAATGCACCAGGGAAAATTGGCCTCTGCGTCCGATCCTGTCTTGCCATATTCGTCCTAGCCCCGACAAAAGGGCATAACTGACATTTTTTTCGAAACTGAATTATGTAGTGTAGGGAACTCGGTACGTCATGTTAAACATGCAGAACAAAACAATATTAATTAGAAGTGTCCCTTTGTTTCATAATCTGCTTGTTACAAGGACACTGAATAGGGCTTTACGTGTTGAACAAAATACATTTTGCTCAATATCTCCAAAACAACGAAATGTCAGTTATGCCCTTTTATCATGGGGCAGCATACAGTATACTGGGACCAACGCGATTTCGCGTCATTGCAGAAAATTCAATATATCTCAGGGTTGACGAAATCAAATGAAATAACATAAATTGCACTGGAAAGTATTTTTTCTAGCTTTATGACAATACCCAACTTGACTAGGCTGTGTATGATTTTCATATAAAAAAAATAATAATTTCCGAATGGACCATTTTTTGAGACACACTCTAGTTAACAGTGTCAACAATGATCCGCTAGAACGTGATTACAATTTTTAGTATCGTGGCGTGTATTTAGACGAGTCTTTGATTTGGAATGATTTTTAATCACTTGGAGAATAATAGCAAGAAAATTGGATCAAAAATATCTTTACTACGCAGACTTCGACCTCTCCTTACAGAGGAAGGCTCAAAACTTCTTGTGATCTCCGCCCCCCCCCCCGGAAGAATCCGTGTTTATTGTTGATTTTTTTGTTGATACACATTATTCGTTATTACAGTATATAGTATCACACTCTAAAAGGCGGTGTTAATGTGTATGACCATTCTTTTACCTTCTCTTTACTTTTCCTGGAAAACAGTTCAGGAATAGAACGTAAGTATATCCATCGTTATTTCATTAAAACCTGCTTAACCTGTCTTACATTGGTTAATGCAATTATTCATTCCATTCAGTGATCTACACTGTGAACATTTACTAACGAAGTTAAGAATAATTGTAACTATAGATTTGGAATCAGGCAAGCAACAAGATTGCTACATTTTGTAACTTGCTGCCCCTTTTTACGAGCCAAGAAATATAACATTATTATAAAAATTATTCGAGATATAAAGACGAGTGACATAAGCAATACTGTGTATAGAAATATTTTTTTTACTTCTCAGGCTTATATTTAACACTTCGACCATACATATAACAATTATGCAAGGTGAATAGTATCTTAATTTACCAGTAATTTATTGTGGCACATCATTGCATGTTATTTCACGACAAATTTTGATAAATTCTGGGGTTTTTTTTCCTTTTCGGGGGGAATATATGGACATATTCAATCAAAGTCTAATTGAATTGCCCCAAAAATGCTACTTTAACTGTATTGTATTATGTTATATACACTATATAGTCAGAAGAAAAAATATTTTCTCACACAAATATCAGAAAATAATTTTCATGTTCACCCAAGCCCATATTGTCAATTCTGGCAGCAAATCACCCCGTGTGACAATTCTTGGCTTCATGATGCACGGTCAGAGATGGAAATTGAAAGTAACGTTTTTCGAAGCCATGCTCATTTTGTAAATGGTGAACAAAATTTCCACGACTCGCACTTCCCTTTGTTAATTTGGTCTACATGCATTTGCATAATACAGTGTTGTCTCTTTTAAATACATTCATAAAAAGCGTACACCAATACAGACTATATATGAGGAGTTTCTTTGTTAAAAGCGATAAGACCAATTTTGTGATTTTTCTTTTAAATCGAGATTTGTTGTTGTTGTTGAATTACCCTGCATGGCAACGTAACTTTGCAAAGTACAGTAAATAAGTAGGGTTAGCAAAATATTGGAATATCCAGTTCCAGTTTTGAAAAATCTAAATCGGGTAAAATGTAAAATACAATACGTTTGAATGTGTTTTACTGCAAAATATGTTACATGCACTTAACGTCATGATGGAAAGGCCAATAAGTCGATATTTTGCTATGGCCTATGATGTATGTTTTTTTCCCCAAAATATGGAGAACAAATAATATACGAAACCATGCGCATATTTAAAAGTGATGCAAGTGTGGTTAATTAGACTAAGCAAGGTATGATTGAAAATTGAAAACATCCTTTTTTTCAATTTCTGTATTGAATTTTTGAAACTTTCCTATTTAATTTTTGGGATTTTTTTTTTAAAATAAGAATGATAAAAACTGTCATTTTCTCTACATAAGTAACCTAAATGTCGAAACTATGCCAGTACGGCTATCAAAAATGATTTCTAGTGACTGAACCCATATTTAAAGACACAGACTAACATTGCGAAGCTTCAATTAAAAAAAAATGTCAAACTTGTAAAAACTCAACTGCATTGTAGTACATTTTGCCTTTACCCTTGAGCCCCTAAAAGGGAGCTGTGCTAGGAATATTCCCCAGGGAATAGATATGGCGCACAATATTGCACAGGATTGATATGGGTCCAATGATCAGGGGGTAATGTGTGAAGTCATGTGAGACTGCATTTACGAGGTGATACAAGAATATCAACTCTCACCTCCATATTTACATAAATAGACAAATAAATAACCTAGAATCAAAAAAAAGTTTGGAAAATTATCGTGCCCCTGGTAATATATGCATGAATGAACGTTAAGTTTGAATTTCAACTGCAGAGGAGTTTAACTCTTAACGTGCCAGAGGATTTGAGCCTCTATGGACTTTATGTGTATTATTTGGTGCAGATCTGTGACTTCGGTACGTTAAGAGTTAAAATACTATTAATCTACCCAAAGTAAGTCTATGGGAAGAAATGGGCATGGTGAATCCAGTCAATCCGACTACTTTTAGATTTTCATTTATTTTAAAGCACTAAATCATTTTGAAATACATTTTCCAGCGCTTCATTTCTAGACCTTATCAAAGACACTTAGAGCATGGAGAATTATGTAGCTCACATTTTTTAAAAACTATGGTCATTGTAACGCCATGGCTTTAATATGACAAAGTTCTGTCAGAAAATATTTGTTCAAGTTTTTAAAAAGTTACCCCTAATCGGTATTTTTAGCCCAAAATGGCCATTATCGAAACTTCATGATTATAGTATGTATCATTATATATATTTTTTTTCGGAATCGGGGCACAGTTTTGCATTGATAAGACATCGAAACTGTCACTGCCAAATATTCAGGTACTTTCTTCACACAATGGCTTAGGTTGGAATAGACTTGGAAGTTTTTTCCATCAAAGCTCTGTTGCGTTTGTCGATTTAGGCGATAAAACATGAATTTTGGGATCCAAAAAAATGCGAGTTAGGATGTGTTTTCCCCTAAACTAATTTATCATTCAACAGCACCGACCCTTAGCTATTTCGTAGTGTGTGTAAATTCAATTATCCAAATTTTTGTCCCACTTTGAGCTAATCACGAAAGTTAAGTGTATGGTTTAAATGGCGAGACCATCCAGGATCCTCCAGAATGAAGAGTAAATTCAGAATGATACGTCAAGAATAGCTGGCAAAGTTTTTGTAGAAATATAAATTTCAAGATTCCAGATTAGTTATTCATTCTCAAGGCAACTATAAGAAGAAATTTGCCTGTATAGACGACGTTAGTGGCATGTAATCATACTATAGAAAACCTCGTAATTATTTACCGGTCAGTATTTGGAAGGGAAATTGTGTTTTAAGATGTCTATTTGGGTTTTTATTATAAAAAAAAAATTCGACATTAATATCATTATTTGCTTGGACATAAATTTGTAGAGTCATTTTCTGCCCTCATAATGATACACTATTCCTATTCCGAATTTTAGAGTAGGGGTGGGGGTGACAGACCCCAAAATAAAAAATAGTATTAAGTGCACGTTTTACAGTAAGGGCCTATTTTATTACATGAAATTAATTTACTTTTATTATTATGCAGGTGAACGTCTCCAAAAAGCGTTTATTGAAGCCTTAAAGAGTGGAAAGAGTAAATCATATCGAGCCAGATTAATGATAGTGGGTGCATCCCGTGCTGGTAAAACGAGCCTTGTGCGGAGACTAACCAGAAGGAGGTAATTAGAATTTGAATGTATATACCGTAAAAAGAAATTTGGATTTGAACAAATATATGTATATATAAACAAGTATGATATATAAAACACACTGTAAATGAAGCATAAGTAGGTTTTTGTCGGCGTTAAATTTACGACTTCTTTGTGTCTATTTTATTCTATTCTCGCTTTCACCATCCATCAGTACAACTGTTCAAAGATAAGGATGGTATCTGCATCCTGATCCCAGATGCTAAACTGTGGAGTGTAGCCAAAGGGGGCAATCTCCATCCCCCTGTTGATCGGCAAGCGAAGAAATTAAAGAAGGTGGGAGTTAACTGGTTAACAGGTCAACATTGAATATACCCGTATACCCTTTTCCTCCGGATAACACCACTAACATATCCTAGTCAATAGTGGCGTTATGGGTACCCTTGGTCGGTACATATGAACGTTTGACGGTACTAAATGACCTCCCAAATTTCGTACGCATTTCAAGTTTGCCAATAAGGTTTTCCTGTAACCTGAATTGTAACTTGGAACAGGGTTTTATAAGTAGATCTTCTTAAAAACCTATTAATTGAATCAGAAAATGGCCAAACATTGGTGAAAAAATATCCACTTTCTAATTACAAAACAAATTAACTCAGATCTTGTCGGAAAATATTCATTTTCTGTTGATTTCCTCTGTTATTGGCACGAATAAGATTAATAAACTTATTTTCCCAAAACTAAGGTGCAGCACCACCGACGTACAGCAGAATTCTAGCTATACGGGCAAGCCCTCGATCGGCATGGTTATACAGTGACTGATTTCATTCATTCTATGCCCTCAAGTTTGACAGATCCACCAAATAATAGGGGAAAAATAAGTAATAAAAGAAAGTGAAATAAAGTGAGTTTTACAAATACGACTTTAAATTATTGAGTTAGTAAAGTTAACTAACTTTGAATGAATGAGCATTACACTTTCCCACTTATATGTTTTTGTCAGTAGAAAATGCACTGAGGGCAGGGGCGTCGATCTGTGTTTCGTTTGGGGGGCAAAAGTGAAAAAGATAACAAAAATTGTATGTTTGATGGTATTTATTGTTAAGTTTAATGGTTTAAAAATGCTTTCCAATGCTCTTTAAACATATCCTTGTATTGCATATTATGAATTTTACCAGTTGTCAAAATTAACGGTGGGCAAATCAATATGTTTGCCACCCCCCCCCCGACATTTTCATTGGAGGGGCAATCGCCCCTGCAACCCCCCCCCCCCACTATTTTCATTGGTGGGGCGAGCGCCCCCTGACACCCCCCCCCCCCAGGATCGATGCCTCTGACCGAGGGAACGTAGATTACTTTTCTATTAATTTTTACAGTTTCATAAACCAGGTTATTTGATGATACCCCCATCCTAGCCCTATCTAGGAATCATTTTGAATCCTTTCACATTTACACTGTGGATGTACTGTAGATATATGTCGCCTAAGATGATTCTCCAAAAACACACTCGCAAGGGTTACTTACTACTGGTTAAATTTGTGAATGGGAAATTTATCGCTGTAAATTTACTAAAATAAATTCTGATTAATGTTAGGCTTATAAAGGCATTACAAACAATTAACTGGAAATAGCTTGAAAATGCAAGTTACATTTTCCCACGAAACACAAAACCCGTCTTGTATTCCTGTTTTACATAATATTTCATACCATGCATGCCTGTCGACAGTTTTAACCCCGATGAGCAGAGCACCAAAGGCGTTGAACAAAATGACGTGTACATTCAAGATGCTATATCATGGGAATTGATCGATGACACTACAGCACAGCGATCCGTGCATGGTATGTATTGTATCGTAGATGTCCCGATTCTTGATTCGTTCATGTTAAGTTTTCAGTTTCACCTTCTCTGTACCTCCGTGGTTCTAGGGTCAAAATGAAAGCATAATTATTACCCAACCACTTGATATAAACTAACAGTGCCCCATTTTCATATTAAAAATAAATTACTACCACCCAGTTGCAGTTTAGTGTTAGAGAAGAGCATGATATTTCCAATGATTTGCAGCACTTTGATTTTAGCTCTGTCAATTTGAAATAAAATATTCCACCCTACATTTTTTAAGAGACGATATTTCATGAGGTTTTGCACATGCACATCTCAGCTCAAACTGTGAGTGCGAATTTGGTAAAAAAATAAAGATAGCTGAATTTCAAATTATTGTTTTTAAAAATGTTACATCCATACATGGTATTAGTAATATTGTTTTAGCCCCTTTACATTTCTTATTTTGTCCCACTTCACATCATCCCAATTATACCTTTGGTGGAAGCAATATTACATAAACCGAACTGGGCTCCTCGAAGTGTTATTTCAATCTTTATTAAGGTTCACGGTATTTTTCATTTTGACTTATTGATGACGATCGATTCCTGTAATACGAAGCTCATCTATGCGTATATTTTATTGCACATGATACATCCGATCTTCACATGCATTTATGACACCCGCCATTCGCGGCCCATTTTTTTTTACGCCTAGTATTGACTGTATCGGTGTATAATGGAAATGTGACATTTTGCGACCATTTTTGCGAATGTTTTTAAAATTTCTTGCAGTGTTTTCTTTTTTTTTTTGTTAATTTTTAAGCACAAATCTACTAGGTCATTACCCTCAAAATACGGTATTGTGTCACAGTGTAGGAGACCGAGGGATTGATAGTTTGTATAAAAGAAACGTCCAGAATCGTTCCTTGTGGAATTTCCACAGGTAGCGTACGAGATTCAGACATAACGCCATGATCGACCAACCACACGGGGCCTATCCTATACCACGTCCGTACACTCCACTGATTTTTACAATTTCAGCAACAAAGAGAAGCAAAAGAGTAATTTATATGAATATAATTTATTCTTCCGAGTATCTGCCTCGTATTTCGTGTTTATGTATTCCTCTCATCTGGAATGAAACATTACATTGATATATATTATACAGTTGGTTGCAGTATGAAACTAAACTTGAAGTTTTTATTCATCAACAGATGAGATGGCCAGGCAAATGTGGACCACAACACAACTGGTAAATATAGTTTACATATGTCTGTTAGGGCTACTGGTCATAAACCCTTTTCTTGTCATGGTCTTGTTACAATACCTTGGATATATAACGTTTAATTTGCTACTGCCTTTATTGTATGATTGGGAAATGTAATAACTGTCATTGATTTCATATTTGTTTGAAAAAAGCATATAATAATTTAACTCAACTCAGCTCAACTCAACAATAAAACAAAAGACATGTATTAATTTTTTAGTTGTGGTTATTAATGAATACCTTAGTTGACATGATCATGTAAAAACATATTTTTATACATGTATATATTTCTCCAATTGCAGTTAATATGACTAAATGACGACATTTTCTCTCCCCCCCCCCAAAAAAAACAAGAACCCCAGGGGGCACGACGTTCACCTGAGGTCTCGCAAACTCTCTATAACACCCATAGAAAAAACTTTAGTTATGCATATAGTTTTGGTCCTTGGAGCCTGATATCTAGGCACCAATGTAACCAAATGAACAAGTTGATATTTTTTTTTAATAAAAACAAGGCATGCCCTAGTATCTGAACATTTGACCTTTGACCAACTGATGTGACCTTGATCCCAATTTAACATTGAGGTCACTATACACGTAGCATCTACCATCCAATTTAGTCATAAATGGGCCAATACCAACTAAAGAAGAAACTTGCAAGTATATTCTATCATTTGACTCATTTAACCTTTGACCTACATATGTGACCTTTGACCCACAAATAACATTGAGGTCCCTGTTACGCATCTACAACCCAAGTTTGGTTACAAATGGGCCTGTGGTTAGAAATTTACCTAGTATTGGCCCTCAGGGGGGCCACGTGTACCATTCCAGAAACCTTCTATCCCCTCCCCCTGAGGATCATCCCCACCAAGATTGATCTAAATCCATTGATGTGAATGTGAATTATTCCCATAGGGCCCCCAAACGAGGCCACCCTGGGCATTGTCATGAGGAACATTGATTCAACACATATAGAGGTACTGCACACACAGTAGGACGTTGAAAGCCGATAAAATATCAGAAATTGCGCACACATTTTCCGTGTACCTGATATAGGAAGAATGAAAACACAAATGTCTAGTGAGGGTCTGGATTAGATGTCCCGATTATTAGGTCACGTAATATCCTTGCGAGACATTGGCGTTCATGATAACATTATTACATATGTTTGGTACTTATATACAGCATTACGACGATTTGGACGTATTTACCTAGTATTGGCCCTCAGGGGGGCCACGTGTACCATTCCAGAAACCTTCTATCCCCTCAAAATTTGCGCACACATTTTCCGTGTACCTGATATAGGAAGAATGAAAACACAAATGAGACGGTCGATGTCTAGTGAGGGTCTGGATTAAGATGTCCCGATTATTAGGTCACGTAATATCCTTGCGAGACATTGGCGTTCATGATAACATTATTACATATGTTGGTACTTATATACAGTCATTACGACGATTTGGACGTATTTACCTAGTATTGGCCCTCAGGGGGGCCACGTGTACCATTCCAAAAACCTTCTATCCCCTCCCCCTGAGGATCATCCCCACCAAGATTGATCTAAATCCATTGATGTGAATGTGAATTATTCCCATAGGGCCCTATCCCAAAATGTTCCCCCCCCCCCCCAAACGAGGCCACCCTGGGCATTGTCATGAGGAACATTGATTCAACACATATAGAGGTACTGCACATACAGTGCCTAAGCTAAACTATTTCTGGATCTAGAGAAGAAGTTGAAAACTACCTACTTTTGGCCCTTTAGGGCCCAGGTTTTACCATTTGAGGATCCTTGAATCCACACCCCCTAATAATCATTCCTGCCAAGTTTGGGCCAAATCCAACCATGCATTTTGAAGAAGAAGCTGAAAATGTGTAAAAGTTTAGCACGACGAATGACGCACGATGGAGGACAGACAAAAAGCGATCGCAATAGCTCATTTTAGCCCTCGGCTCAGGTGAGCTAAAAAACAATTTGCTGCTACTGTATAATTCATTTGTGTTACCCTTCATTTCTCATTGCAATATCGTCTGGGCAAACTCACACACTAGTCCCGATTTATTTATTATTTGTTACGAAAGAAAGCCATTCTAATATGTGCTGGTGCTGATTACAGAGCTAATCCAGATCCAAGTTTCGTAAACTGCTATTTTTATTTTTCGTCACAGTATAAACCTTTAACATATATACTTAATGAACATGTTTGAATCCAATACAGAAATACCTTTTTTTTCCTCAAGACACGCTTGCGATATTTAATTATCAAATCCTCGAACTCTTCTAACACAAAAATCTATTCGACACTCCCGCCAGACGTACAGAATTATTTGTCCCTTGGTATTAATTTAGTAGTTTCATTGAAAACATCAGTTAAATATATATTTTTTAATATGATTAATCTACACACTCCCTTGAATTTTTTTTTATTGTAACTCCAGCTTCATATCTTTATTTCTGGGCCACTTTACTTGAGATAGAATTAGATTGCCTGCTGCTTAGTTTGCTCTCGAACTAAAGCTTCGTGGATATTCATGTATTTTGTCATTGTATCCCAGAGTGCTATTGTACGTAGACCTTTCTTCAATGTATTCCCTTCTTTCTTTTCGTCTGACCCATGTATTTCTTTTGTCTTCTGCTGTTGTTTCCCCGCTATCCCCGTTTTCTTTGTAAGTTCACATCACAAGGATACACATATCATGGTTATAATTTATATTTGTATATCTTAAGTAATAATGCAGAAACAATAAATTAAATTAAATGTCTATCAATTCATATTTTATATGTGTTTAATCTTTATTAAATGAAGAGTTCTTTTCCAAAAGATACTACATCCATATATTCAAGTTCTGAGAAAAATGCGATATTTGAATAGACATAGTTAGCAATGTCAATTTGCAATAATATTTTCCCTGATTGTACTACTGTATGATACAAAAGTAACACCACTCTTTAAAAAAATCTAAGTCCACAGATTTATTTATTATAAATTAATCATTTTTTCATTTTCGTGGATTTAGTACCTTTTGGAACGGAAACTGGATGTAGTACCTTTTGGGACCAAAATGTTCATTGACTGTATATTATAATGCTTCAATTTAATCAAGTAGGTGCATCAAAAGACGCGTACACATGCACACACAGCGCACCGAGATCTGCACAATGCCCACACAGACACACAGACGCGCACGAACACACACACACACACACACACACATGCGCGCGCGCAAACACACACACATACACACACACACACACCAAATTACCTACACGTACACACAAACACGCACATACACACACATACACTCACGCACACACATACATTACATGTATACAAATTTAACACAACCCACATTAACCACACACATGAAAACACATACATGGGACTACGTGAAATCGGATGTACTCTCTATACTGTTTTTTGTCACTTCTCCTATCTTTCATTTCATTTTTGGTCTATTTTGCAATACAGCCAAACTCCAAGGTTAGAAAGTTGGTTGAAGGTCATGTCAATACTGCTCGGTGATTGGTCCTTTCCCCCAAAACGTGGATGTAGTACCTTTTGGAAAAGAACTAAAATGGATGTAGTACCTTTTGGAACGGAACTGATTTTTAAGTGCCATTTTTTCAAACTTTGCAATTAGAAATTCAGCAAGTTGTTAGTAGTAGCGTATAGAGTTACTGTAAATGAGTACATTAATGCCAAAAAATCAATTTTGACCAAAAATGGATGTAGTACCTTTTGGAAACGACCTCTTCAAATATCGAATAGCCTACATAAGAAGAGAATAACTTTCACAAAAGTAGGACGTTGAAAGCCGATAAAATATCAGAAATTGCGCACACATTTTCCGTGTACCTGATATAGGAAGAATGAAAACACAAATGAGACGGTCGATGTCTAGTGAGGGTCTGGATTAGATGTCCCGATTATTAGGTCACGTAATATCCTTGCGAGACATTGGCGTTCATGATAACATTATTACATATGTTTGGTACTTATATACAGCATTACGACGATTTGGACGTGCCGCATCGAGGTTCTACCGGTAAGCTATATTGTTTCTTGAACTTTCTTGAAAATATGTGCATTATTCTGTGTATAAATATGGCAGAACACAACATGTGTATGGGTGAATAAAAATGGAGAGTTTTTCTCCAAATGCAATAAACGCCAAAAATAATGATTTCGTATTTCTTCAAAACTTGAAGGCATAAAACAAACAAACACTTCGACAGGAGAATGTTAACAAGAACAGATGACCCCCCCCCCCTTCCCAATCATAAATGTGGGGGAGGGCGAAACCCATTTTCGCCACTCCCCCCTCAAAAAAATAGACCACTTCCTCTGAAAGACCCCCCCCCCCCAAAAAAAAAAGCTGCATGCCAATACGAATTTCTGAAGGGGGTCAGTTTTTGTTCGGCTCCTCTAGCAAAATATCAAGTTAATTTTAATTTATATGAGAAATGCTGAAATAGAGAGTATTTTATGTGAATACTTACACCCCAAAATATTGCAATAAAAATCGGTCAGAATTGAGGTTGCTATGCGAGTAGACGGGAAGAGAAAAAGTAGAATAATACCACAACCCATGACCCTAGATAGGGGTTGAGATTTTGGAAGTCCCCTGGTAGAGCCCGAGATATGAGTCCAGTATTTTGAAAAATACCCTAGACAGGACGTAAAACATACACAATGAGGGTACAACGGGAGCACTGGCTTACCCCTGAAACGGCGAGTGGGCGAGTGTGTGTGTGTGTGTGTGTGTGTGTGTGTGTGTGTGTGTGTGTGTGTGTGTGTGTGTGTGTGTGTTGTGTTATGTGTGTGTGTGTGTGTGTGTGTGTGTGTCGTGTCGTGTCGTTGTGTGTGTGTGTGTGTGTGTGTGTGTGTGTGTCGTGTGTGTGTGTGTGTGTGTGTGTGTGTGTGTGTGTGTGTGTGTGTGTGTGTGTGTGTGTGTGTGTGTGTGTGTGTGTGTGTGTGTGTGTGTGTGTGTGTGTGTGTGTGTGTGTGTGTGTGTGTGTGTGTGTGTGTGTGTGTGTGTGTGTGTGTGTGTGTGTGTGTGTGTGTGTGTGTGTGTGTGTGTGTTTACAATATAGAACACAATCGTGGCCTTTATTCCGTCAGCAGTGTAGGAGTATAAAAAATGACGATGTGAGAGTATTTAACAATAGAGAGAACTATCGGTTACTCCCATAATGTACACATTGTAGGTTTGTGAGTGTGTGTGTATGTATGTATGTATGTATGTATGTATGTATGTATGTATGTATGTATGTATGTATGTATGAGTGTTGTATTGGTTTGTGTTTGGTTATGTGCAAATATCGTTAATTTCATTTTCCATGTCTTCTACAACGGAAAAAGTAGATTAGATTTTATGAAAAAACAGCAACTAAATAGATTGCAATGTGACTTTAACGAATAGATAATTACGATAAACATTACTTATAAAAACATAAAGAGTAACGAAAACACTACGGAAGTGTGTTTTTTATCATAATTATAGAAAGAGTCTACGAAGAAGCATGTTTGATTGGTATAGACTCGTACAGGAAATTAAATGATGGATAATTATGATAATTGCATAATGTAACATAATGAGTACGAACAAAAAGCGAAAGCAAAAGCGAAAAAAAAATCGCTTTGTCTAGCCGACAAAACCTAACTAGATAGCAATGCAATATCATATTTCAAATCAATTATCAAATTAACCATATTTTACTATATATTACAGAATTAACATTACGCCTAAAAAACACGATTTTTTTTTAGCTTTTTTTTTGGCTGGAAGGATTTATCTTGAGTTTGTTCACTTAAGCCGAATCAAGTATGAACATACTAATATTTTGTTTTTCTCGAGCCCCGATAAAAGTACATTCCACAGAACCCTACACAACAGATTTGTCTGTCACAAGCATACAGATGGAAGTTATTTGAGAACGAGTTAAATTTTGACTACCAAATTTTTGCAGGGGAATCCTTGCACAGTCTACTTGATTCTAGAAGAGTTTCACTCTAAGTTGAGGACTATCTCCAATCATGTCATTTACCTTTAACATGTATAAGGAAAACGAGTTCGAACATGGTTTCGAGCAAATTTCCATCACATCCCATTTGTAATGCACAGATAATGGAATTTAATAAGTATGTGATACACCTGTGAGATTTGGATCCAGCCTAACATCCCACCGGATTAAAATCATTAGCGACGTTGCGCCTCGCTGAAATCCATCAGCGATTCAGAGAGTGTATCGTGTGCTACCGTGCCCATCCCAGTGATCTAAGGTACCTGGGAGCCAGGGGAGCTGAGGGTGAAAAAAGCACCCCTCCCTTCTTTTCAGGCGCTTAGCACCCGTACCAGTGCATACCTGGCGTACGGTCGTCAGGGAGGCATTTTTTCTTTAGCAGCGGATGCTAGGTCTCCAAAAGTCCCGCAAGTCCTTTAGAAAAAGCTGATGGGGGAGGGGGGGGGGGAGATGACTTAAAATTTTTGGAGGCTCAAATTTCTTCGAGGTCAACATTTTCTTGCAGGGAGGGTCCTTTTTGGTATATGGTCCCCTCCCAGATCAGCTGACAAGCAAAAGAAAAAGGAAAGGGTCCCTTCTTCCTCGTCAGGGGGTATTCTGCCCCCTCCCCCCCCCCGAGGTACGCTAGTGACCGATGAGATTTCTTCACCTCTTTATGGCATTGTTGTCTTCTTTCTTCAAATTGTATTGCTATGCATAAGACATTTCATTTTGGACCAGCGGCCTGTTTCATATAAAGCTGTTTGTAAGTTATGCGCATGACTTTGCAAATGACTGGGCAATATGGCAAGCCAAATGTGATTCTGAAACTATGGAAATCATACCTGCTAATGTTCAAATATGCAAACATAGATTAACATTCGTATTCTTATCAACCATTTAACAAGCATTTACTGCAAACTTTATTCTTGGGACAAAATATAATTGACATTTATCATACTTTCTTAAAACGACGAACAATTTTTGGCATTTTACTTGGCACTTCATATTCGAGTCGTTCGTAAAGTCATGCGTAACTTTACGAACAGCTTTATGAAACAGCCCCCAGACCTCCCCCTCCATATGGGTTCGGGCCTACGGAGGCAACCCCCAGTAAGAATTCTGCGATCCGTCTGTATCATCACCTATATGGAAATTCTTCCCAGGTACGCGATCGTGTTTCATCCTGGCTTAAAGTTTGCGGATCTCTTTTGCATGCCTAGAACTAACTTTGTGTGAATACACTGGCATATAGCAGCAAATAAGGAAATTCATCAAAGAAAAGCAAACTAGATTTTGTTGGAATCATATTGACCGCTCGAATTTCAATTGGATTTTTGTGTAGTCTATGCAAATGTGGGCCTGTTAGTCTATTTTCAGACCTGGTTCGTTATATGAAATAAAAAATGTCTCATAAATTACAAATGCGTGATGTGCTGTATTACTTGTATACCCTCATCCTCATATAAGTATTCAAAGACCAGTACATGAACACTGAAATGATACTGCAGCTAAATCTAGCTTTACACATTTTTACCATGATTATCACCTATTTATTTCTACTGTAAATGTGTTACGTTCTCCTGTGTAATTTTACGTAACTGCGCAATGACAAATTTAAGAATGATCTAAAGACACATCTGATGTAAGACTTTAAGCAAAAAGGGCACTAACTGTGGATGGATATTTTTGGCGCGTTATAAAATTCTATATCATTATTATTATTATTATTATTATTATTATTATTATTATTATTATTATTATTATTATTATTATTATTATTATTATTATTATTATTATCATTATTATTTTTATTATTATTATTATTTACAACACACGGACTGCACAGTTATGATTCTGTGATTCGAATTTTATGTGATGATGGTAAATGATTAGTATACATATTTTGATCGACCTGGACCCCAGTGGTGGTTCCGTGCATCAAATCAAGTATCTGTCTCCCCCTATTGTGCAATAATATTAGGTATAATGGATTAAAGAAAATACACAGTACCGGTTGATTACTTGCAGAACAACATTATTTTGATATCAGCTGCTTTCAAACCTTTTGTGAACAGATGGTATTCTAAAAATGTCACTATAGTACCTGAGTACGGAGAGAGTAGTTGAAAACAACAGAACACTTCGTTTTTGACATATCTGCTACACAAAATTTCTCCACTGCTGACAAAGTACTAACACAGAAATCAATATGTGGGACTATGCTATTTACACTGCAGCAACTGAGTTGACTCAGTCGGGTATTCAAACTGCCAATCCCTCAACTTTTTTTTATTTTATTTTATCCATTTAAGTGAATTAGTCCCACATTATAATGCAAATGTAATTTACTCTCACCTGGAAACTAATGAAATGTGAAATTTTGATGAAAGATTTTCCATCATTAACCAGTACTGTATATTCTCTTTAAAGGTAAATGACATGGTAGGGGGTAGTCCACAAGTTGAGCTGAAACGTTCTACAGTCAAGTAAACTATTTACAATGATTCTGCTGTGAAAATCTTGTATTCAAACGTTGACTTATTCTAAAATAACTAATGTCAATATCCCTTATGGCAGGCAAACCTGTTGTGTAGATCTATATGGGTTCTATTTCTATCAGGGCTCGAGAGAATTACATTTCTAGTATGTTCATGCTTGATTATCCTTAAATAAACAAATTAGAGGCAAATCCTTCCAGCTGGGAGATCTATTCTAGTTGGTGTATAGTGGGTATATATTTCAACTCATTTAATTCTTGAGGCATTTTCAAGTGTTCCCAATCATACCACTAACATTTAAATCCAGGAATCTTTCAAAAACTTTCGGATTATTTGGAAGCGAAACGGAATTCGGGGAAATTGTATTCCTCTATTATTATACATCTTCAATTTCATTTAACTAGAAATGTATCCACCCCCTCCCCCACCCCAGAAACAAGGTACCACTCTCATAATACCCATTGTGGGATTACCTACCTTCCTACCCTTGTCAAGTATAAGACTGCAAAATCACTGTTATGACAAATGTACGTAAATGCGTTCACGGCAACAGGAACTGTAGGAACGGGAACATGACTGCGTCACGCAAACATGAACGTTTACGTGGCTTGGGCATGGCGCCGTACATTTATATGCGTGTACGCGAACAAAACACGTTTGGGTACGGAATTTATCGTTTTGTTTCTTCTACAGTAAGATTCAAGGCAAAATAAAACAATTATTTGACCGTCTTGGGTTTACTTGTCATGTTTTTGGCCTAAATAGATGTGACGTGACGTGCATAACGTTTCTTGTGGGAGCCATTCGTTTAGCGGTAATCTGTATATTTGACTTAAGCGACGGCATTTGATATTCGTCGCACGTTAAAGACACGAGACGTGAGCGGTTACACGCGGCTTAACAAAGAAAATCTGAAATCACTTCTTCTATTTCATTTTTTTTCTCCTTAATTGCAAACTATAACAAACGATACAGCCATCACAAACATTAATCAACTGCTAGCTTCTGATGGAAATTACTTTTCATTTGCTATTATGATTTGAAATTCCAGTCATTTTTCTGATGTTAAATGAAGGACATTTCTGAAGTAAAATATACATTCTTGTGAGACCTGAATGGCATCCTCCCAAAATACTCATGAGATAAAACGTGCTATCGTTGCTCATGAAAGGAATCGATAGAAGAGTTAATTTCCAAACTCAACCTTACCCTATTTCATCCAATATACATGTATGCACAAGAATAAAAAAAAGCACACACAATACTTGGTTCACATACACGCTCGCATACAGACATGATATATGTAATTACAATTGACTGATGGATAGAGAGATGGATATATTTATCGACATACGCACACATGCATACGTAAACAGATACATACATACATACATAGGCCTACATACATACATACATACATACATATACATACATACATACATATACATACATATACATACATACATACATACATACATACATACATACATACATACATACATACATACATACATACATACATAATTAAGCCTATATACATCAGAGACGTCGATCCCTTTTTCGGGTGGGGGGCAAAAGTAAGAAATACGTCCAAAATTTCCGACGCGCTTCACGCACAAAGCGCGCCGAAAATTGAATATCATGTTTGTTTAGTAGCATTTTTATGTTAAGTTTAACGGTTCTGTAATGCCTTGCACTGCTTTTCAAACGTATCCTTGCATTACGTTTTATTAATTTTTCGAGTTGTCAAAATTATTTGGGACAAATTGATATGTTTTCCCCACCCCCAATGTTTTCCATTTGGCCGGACGACCTGCCCCCCAGACCCCCCCCCCCCCGACTCAACGTCCCTGACATGCATACGCATACATAAGTAGATCACAGTAGAGACCAACACAAATTCAAACATTATGCCGCAGTTTCAAATCGCACTTTAGACCGCCAAAAGGAATACATTTCACTTCATTTTCAAAACTATTGGTATGTATTTTCGTCACTGTTTTTGGTTTTATGTTGCTTTACCCCTTTTTCTGAATGCTTATTTACACTTGAAATGAAACATAACAATGAGGATACATTTACATCTTTATAGTAGAATTTAGTCTATGATGACGTAGAGAAACAGACGGTCCGTTTGAATGTCGCTGACCAATTGGACCTCTACAGTGTGTCTCAAAAAATGATCCAGGTGAAAATTATTCTTTTATTATATAAATATCACAATACAACGTAGTTATGTTGGATATTGCCATAAAGCTAAAAGACCATACATTCCAATACAATATATTTCATTTCATGTGGTTGTGTCAATCCTAAGATATATTGAATTTTCTGCAATGACGCAAAATCGTGTTTATCTAAGTATACTGTATGCATGTACATGCAGCTTCTGCTTATTGTTTAACAAAGAAATCCCAATGAGAGTGTGGAAAGTATTGTGTGATCGTTCAATTTAGCTGAAGGATCAAATTTTTGAGGTTGTACATTTTTAATTTCTTTGTACAAAGGGGGTACATAACTTTGCCCACAGGCTTAAGACGAATGAGATGTGCAGATCATCATGATGTCAGTGTGAATGCAGTCTGGTAAACAGAAGATACATGTGCAATATATTTTCTATGCCGAGTAAGGTTTATTAATTTGTATTTATTTATATTGGAAGACAAAAAAATGCATTTGTTATTTGTTTTATTATTGAATTTTGTAATTCAGTTTTTATGAGTTCATTTATTAACAATACCACCAATTTAGTTGTTATTATGACCAATACAGTGAGAAAATTGCATACCTTAAATATTTTTCTCCCGATTGGACCATTTTTTAGACACACTAGTTGCTGTGATTCTTACCACAAGTAAACAAGCAGTCATCGACTCCATATCAAACCGGTATGTGAATGGAATCAAATATTCGCACATGCTGTAATATCTCAAAACCGGACTGACATCATAACTCAAAATGAGATTTGCCATAAACACCAATCAAACCATAATGTGTCTTTAAAGGTACAAAATATGTAATCTGATAATATTAAATACGCTCTTGTGACCCGCAAAATCCTGTGAGAATTTACGAGATAATCACACTCTTCATTCTATGGCATATTGGTAATAGAAAAGGGCTGTACTTTTTGCCGATCACTGGACATTCATGATTCATGTCTATCACACATTATAACCCGGGTTAGTAACAAAAGACGAAGAGTCACTCTGGGGACTGAAATCCGAAAATATTTCGAGCGGAAGCGACGTATCTTTCCATGGCTGAAGTTAATAGACCAAAGTCTGACATTACGGAGACAAATATAGAATTGACGGACTTGACGGACTTGTGATGAAATTAATGTTTTCATCGCACATAAGCTCATAATGTTATACGTACACTACATTTTATGTTATAAGAATTTTGTAACTCTTACACCGCGCATTATTATTTGAAAAATCCATATCAGTGATCACACCTTGTAAAACTAAATCAATATTAGCCCCCATTGTGTATACACCCATGCTCATAATTATGGAATATCTTAGAGACATTTTAGAAGTTGTCATTTTTCCGTGAACGGTACATCTGGGATTAACATTTGCTCACCTCAGGTGAAACAAGTATAATCCAAGTATTTCAGGAATGCTGAGCATTTTGTAGCGTCCGACTCGACGCTAAAACCTGTGTTAAAGCCCAAGTTTAGTTTCGGGGATTTTTTGTTATTTGAAAGCTTTATGCCCCAAAGTCATAACCCTGCAATAATAGATTCTGAATGTCTTTAGTTTTTTTTATATGAATTTATGAATGAGTTATACCTCATCTGAAAGAGCAGACTCTGCTCTTTCAGATGAGATATAACTCGGATAACATTAACGCCTTATTAACCCTTTGGATTCTATAATGTAAAAATATGGTCAAAAATGTCGGGGTCCCCCCCCGACATTTCATAAATTCATATAAAAAAAACTAAAGACATTCAGAATCTATTATTGCAGGGTTATGACTTTGGGGCATAAAGCTTTCAAATAACAAAAAATCCCCAAAACTAAACTTGGGCTTTAATAAATGGCGGTATTCAGAGTTGTTGTTGGGTCACGTGGTGGTTACGCGCGTCATTAGACCTGTAACAGACAATTCTGATGCTAATTTAATGATAAATGACATTTGATCAAAAATTTTCAGTTTTTTGTGTTGTTTTTTATTATTTTAATTCAACATTTTTCATGATTTTTGTGGATTTTAAAAAAAAAAATATTTAATTGATTTTGCGCTCAAACGTATTTACTTTAGTCATTTCATGAAATCCTAAAATTGTTTCACATACTGCGTTTTTTGTGAAATAAACACTTGTCTTGAAAATTTTGGACGATATAGGAGAAAGAACTTAAGTATCAGCAAAATATTCCATAATTATGAGCATGAGTATAGTTTACTAAAATCACGAAATATAAAAGATTGTGACTTTGTTGGTAGTGTTTCTTACCGAGACACTCACTATAGCCGTTTACATAAATATTATACAGTTCTCATGCTTACAGGCGGTAATCTTGAAACAATATCCTTATTCTGCACGAATTCAGATATTATGTAAAGGATACCATATTGGCAAAGCTGATGGATCCTTTGAGAAGCAAGTTTGTAATAAATTATATTTACCCTCAAATGGCGACACGTTTTCAATACTCTCCTATGTACAATTATTGTTGTAGATAATTTTGAACGTGACAAGTATACCCAAAAGACAAGAATACAAGCTTAAGAAAAAAATGTTTCGTGCGTTCTTTAAAGGTAGTGGATCTCATTTGCAAACATCCCCACAGACCAGGAAAAGATGACCTATGCCCTTAGGCTATTGAGGAAGGGCAAGTCTGTGAAATCTGGGGGTCAGTAATTACCTAGAATTTGAAAAATGTGAAAGAAAACCAATAGCCGTTTAGAATACGTTCTATGGTAGGAATTTTTTCCTCGCGAGAAAAAAATCAAATCAGAGTCTAACGGTCACTATACCACTAAGACTGAGTTTCTAGTTTCTATATTTTGCTAAAGGTTCCCAGATGTCATTTTCTTCTAAATGCCATTGTATTTACACAGGGTTCATTTTAAGGCATGCAAAAGAGATGCCCTGCCTTTAAAACTTCGCGTTATCGACACCGTCTTTGCCCAGATTTGATCCAGCCAAAGAAACGTACATGTACATACAAATAGTGTTCATCATTTGAGCTTAAAGCCATCGGCTAACAATGACCACAGTTTAAAAAAAAATATGAGCTACATAATCCTCCATGCTGTAAGTGTCTTTGATAAGGTCTAGAAATAAAGCCCTGAAAAAATTGTATTTCAAAATGATGATTTAGTGCTTTGAAAAAGTGAAAATTTACAAGCACTCAAACTGAAAGATGCAAATGTGAATAATAGCCAACCAAAAACACCAAGAATCCAGGAGGCAAATCAAAGGTTCACTGCAACTCAACAAAATTATCACTATCAATGGGGGTAAGCGAGACGCTGAATTATTTTATCAATTGCTATTTTCCTAAACAAACCTGTGCACACAACTCTTATAAGGACCGAAAAGACGCATATGGTAGTGTCATGGAGGTGCCCCCGCTCGGTTGATATTCGGGAATGTCCGCCTACTTTCGGAAAACGAGTGCGCACAAATTGTGTACATTTCCCAATGCAGCACGCATTCAACCGAAGAAAGACGAACTGAACCTAACTGACAACGGCCCTACCCTAAACGGCAATTCTGTTCGCAGCTCCACGATTATTGTTACGTACGGCCCTGTAAGAGGGGCAAGCAAATGCTATTGAACGTACATGGATTACGAGCGGTTCATCCCTTTAACAGACTTGAGCCCCTTAATTTATTAAAGTGATAGGCTACCATTGTGGAGCTTCAATTTAAAAAAAAAATTGTCAAACTTTGATATCTGAGCTACATAGTAGTGTTCAAATGGACAAATAAACACCCTAGAATACAAAAGTTTGGCAAGTTATGCATGAATAAACAATAAATACTCGGGGCGAGTAGAAAATAGCCTAGGTATACACACAGTAAGTCTATGGGAGGAAATGGGCAGGTGAATCCGGTCAACTCACGATATTCACTTTTTTAAAGCACTAAATAATCATTTTGAAATACAATTTTTTTCAGGGCTTCATTTTTAGACTTTAACAAAGACACTGGTAGCATGTGGAATCATGTAGCTCAGAATTTTTTTTAACTGTGGTAAATGTTCGCCAATACCTTTAAATGTTCTTAATGTATAGCGTCAGCCTGTTCTAAGGATTACTTACCTTTTTGGCCGCACGCCTCTCAGTTTAACTTAGTCATTGTGGATGCTCAGGTTATCTATGTCTTTTTTGTACTTAATTATTTTAACTTGATTATGTGTTATCATTGTATCAATGTATTCTTTGTTATTGCTTTTTAGATTAAGGAAATAAACTGAATTAACACAAAATATGAGAAATGGTTCTAAAATCATGGTCTGGGAGACTGTTTCCGACTTTGCAAAGTGTGTGGATGGATCTTCGATCCACCTGATTTTTTTTTCCTAAGTGGAATGAAACCCAGACACATTCCTGCATTCAGAGGTTACAAAACAATACAAGAAGGAAATTAGTGAAAGTTTGAACAAATTTGGTTCAACGGTTCGAGAGTTGTGTTTGTTCAAAGTTAATTTGATCCTTGTTATGGAGGATTGTTAAATTGGCAACTCTACCAGCTTTTTAGATGAACGTGGGGAGAAATCTCCATTGGTTTTGTACACAAATTTTCACTTATTCTCACTTTTGCTTGTTGAGCAAGTATGTCCTGGCAAAAATGATTCTACATGATTTTCTGAAAGAATTTAGATATTTTCTCAACTGACCCTTCAGAAAACTGCAAATTATTGAAAATTTGTGTACAAATCCAATGGAAAGTTCTCCACACTTTCATCTGAAAAATGGGTAGAGTTGCCAATTTAAGGATCCTCCATAACAAGGATTAAATAAACTTTGAACAACCATTTAATTACTCTTGAACCGTTCAACCAAATTCGTCAAACTTTCACTATTTTCCATCTTGTATTGTTCTGTACTCTCTGAATTCAGTAAGATGTCTGGGTTTCATTCCCCTTTAAGCAGGAATCGAGACAGCATGGTCGGTGGACAGTATAAGTATTGGGCCTGGTCACACGCCTCCAGGGGCGGAAGAAATATTTCATGTCGTTGGGGCACTGTATGACATGCATGCATTTTGTACAAGACACAAGCAGCAGCAGTTTCGACCTGACGCATGTTGTATGCGTAAAACCAGATTTGTTACGCAGCTAGTACCTTTTACCAGCTGATTGCAAAACTTGGTAGATTGATTATTAGGAAATTAACGACACTATCAACACATAAGTGTCATATAAGTGTCAAGCAAACCTTGGTAGAGTACACCCAGTCTGAAAAGTAATTACAAATGCATGAACCGGGGAACTTCTTAAAGAAAGACCCACGGTTTGATTAAGTGAACAATGCTGTTTCCTCTCCGAAAAGTCTCAACACCCCATTAGATCTGATATGTTGTCTATCAAAAGAATGCCCCGACCCTTACGGTACAGAAATAACTAAGTTACACAAACCGTATTTAGTATATCCTTCAATCTTATTATTCCACAGCTATTGTACTTTTACCTGTTACTTGAAAATACAATTAACATGCTTGCAAGCACGTAAATTCAGCAATCTCACTCATTCCCCAGCTAATTTTGACTGTTGTTCCACTTTCCTTTTACCGGTCATTTAAGCCTATTGGCGGTGATGTAGAACAACGTGACTGATTTAATAAGTGAGATGTTTTTCATTTCTTCTCATTTACTTTTTATTTGGATGGTCCCATTGCTTCGGTAATGGCGCCGTTTCCATTTCTAAAAGGGACATAAGAAGGCAGAGTTCCCGGCAACATAATCACGGTACTTACACAACATACACGTCTCAAGCTCTCGCTGCGGGCGCGCGGTGGTATTGAACTATCACGCCACAAAATTGTCTTCGGGATAATTCAAATCTCACTAATTCGTGAAAATTATAACATTCCAACTAAAAACTCGTTAAAAGTTATTCTTAGCCGGTCTAAAAGTATCCCAATGCCGGATATCCAATATAATTCCGTTAGATCATGATGAATTCCCGGCGGTTTTCAATAATATGCATCGATGCAGGACGCGTATCACGAGTAGATAACAGCACCCACGTGATAACACACACGTGATATGTCGTCCATTCTGCCATCCGAGCTCAAACGGAACTAATGCTAGTCTCATCATAGCAAATGTTGTCAAGCACCGTTAGTTGTAAATCTCGACATTCCACTTTTGTGAGAGTATTTCAGTCCATGGCAATTCAATAAAGATGAAGTTAACGCAGTTTTATCAACTCTGCCAAGACAAACGTTAAAACAAGAGGAACAACAAAATTATTATGTTTGAGAACCGTTATTGGGTAAATGAGAAATGCTGTAACAGAAGAGAGATAAGCGCTGCAAGTGCTTAGAAAGAAATTCTCATGAAAACACGAGGTAGAAACTCTGACACAAACATGATAATAAAGGCTGTTGATGGACATTAATGTTCGAGTACCACACATTACGCGACTGCTAAAGAGTGTCTTGTCCCGCCCTTGAACGTAATGTTTTATAGCATTTTATCTAAACACTACACAAAAAGTAAGTTCCCCTTTTTCTTTCAAAACACCGTAACTTTTTAACGAAATGGTTTTGAGGAAAATAATTTGGCAGGAGTATTTCTGCACTCATTAAAAAACTTCTGAGTGGAAATGTGATTGATCCGTCATGTCATACATGGGTGAGCACATATTAAAGGTATAAATGTCACTTTTCAAAATTTGCAGAGGTTATTTTGGGGGATTTTTCATGGAGGATTTTGATAAATTATGTTATTGGTTAACGATTTAGCGCTATTTCTGTTCATCATCCATCGTTTGACCCCCTTACACCTTCCCAGACACTTTCCCCATATTTTCGGTTCAGTGTGCTCAATTGAAAAAATGTTCATTCTTCCTAAATTTTGAAATTGCAAAATCCATCAAGTTTATTGAAAAATTGAAATTGGACATTTTTCCGCAAAAAGTATCAGCACATGTTGTACAAACATAAGAGTTTGTAACCATGTCATGGTCGAGTGAGCACACTTTATTAATAAAACAAAACATATAATCTTTTACTGTTATTTTGGCATAATAAATGACTCCTGTGACATTTGAAAAGTGACAGCTTTGCCTCTAATGGATCAATTCCATTTTTACACAGAAGGTAGGAAATGAGTGTAAAAACACCCCTGCAAAATTTCTCTGTTAAATTTGTTTCGTTAAAAAGTTATGGTATTTTGAAAAGGGGGAACTTACTTTTTGTGTAGTGTTTATATCTGTCCTTAAAATAAACAAATACACAGAGGATCTAAACCCACCAGTTAAAAATAAAACAGAAAAGGAGATAAAATTATTCATGTTTCTGCCCTGGCTCTGTAATTAATATTTACAATGGCTCCCAAAAATGGCATGATAATAGATAGTTCCAATCTAATTCTTGACTATTGACCCTGTATATTTTTAAATACTAA
>JZLH01S0196135.1:1994-12415 GCA_001188425.1 Eucidaris tribuloides | reverse complement strand
TGCGCAGGTAGCAAAAAATATGGGACGCATTGGGTACCATGTGGGCAAAACTGCGCCTAGCGCATGTTGGGTACCATATGGGCTAGCCCATATGGGGCCCAGATGGGCTAACAGGGGCCCAGATGCGCATATGGTACCATATTCATTTGGCACCGTGGGCCCCATCTGGGCCCGGCATCTGGGTATGTGGGCTTTCGGTGCTCGGGCTTGCAATGTTGGGCCTGTGGGACCGAAAGGGCGCATCGATAGAGCCCCGAGATGATGACCATCCTGGTTCCCAATGGTTGATCTGGGAATCATCCCTGGGTCCGAGATGGTTCATCTGGGAGAATCATCTGGGTCCAGATGAAAAAATAATATTATAGTTAAGAGGCTGCTTTCAGGCTTATCAAGGTTCCTATAATTATTCATAGATCCTATCTAATCGCTACTTCTATACAGCTAATCAACGCTATTTCTAAGATTCCAAAATTCCTAACCTAAACCTAATATAGCTGATGTTTGGCACGCATTAAAGTGAGCGCATATATATCACAGATTTTAAGGTAACAAATTTCAATAGTTTACACGACTATTTAGTATTTCTTGTTTGTTTGCCTAGAGGATGCCGTCGTACGCGTCTATGAAATAACAAATAGAAGTCACTGACCGGGGTCGCTTGTCTGTTTGTGCTATTGTTAAGATTAAAATCCAATGAAACATCTATTTTTTTTTAATGTTATGGAAATATTGCTTAAGCCTGTTACACTTATCCGATCATGAAATTAGGCTAGTGAATATATCATTAGGAATTTTGAACACGGAACCGTAAAGATTACGTCGTATTCACAACACGAGTGCATTATCTATCACATTCTCTACTCCAGTATGGACATACAGTGGGGGTGACTTACGGGGGGCGGGGGGGGGGAGGGCGCAAGGGTAGCCTACATTTCACCAATGAAGACCCTGCCTAATTTATTTAATTTGATAAGTTGATTAATTAAGATTTGTAATAGATTATTATTTACTAAATTTCATTTTGTTATGAAAACACTAAGTCAATATTCGCTACTTAGGCTATTATACGTTCACTCGAATGGTCAGTTTTTGAGGTGTGTAGTCCCCGCCCCAACGCATGGGTTCGGGCCTACTGGCCGAGATATTCATGGCTGTCGTCATTATAAGACTTAGACGCTATGCAGATAGAAGAAGTTATAATTATTATACCAGATTATTTGATTAATTATAGCAGAATGTATATTGCTTAGCGTAATTTTTTGCCGTGTACAATCTCCCAATAGTATGTTTTTACGCATAGTAACAAATACGAGGCTTGATCCTGCCAGTAACTACGCCTATTGGTATAAAAAAAAAATCATAATTTCTGGTATTGGGTCCAGATGCGTTACTGTAAAGTCTTGTAAACCTCAGAGTCATCTTCAAGCCTCTCGTCGGGGTTTACTTCAACAATTTTTTAAGAAAAAAATATAGCAAATTTGAAGTGTGAAGACGAAGAAGAAGAAGAGAAGAAGAAGAAGAAGAAGAAGAAGAAGAGAGAAGAAGAAGAAGAAGACAGACCCGCCGCAGCACCGACCACGCCACAGCGCACGCACACGAAGAAGAAGAAGAAGCAAGAAGAAGAAGAAGCAGAAGAGAGAAGAAGAGACGAAAGAGAAGAAGAAGAAAGAGAAAGAGGAGGAAGAGGAGAAGGAGGAGGAGGAGAAAGAGGAGGAGGGAAGAGAGAAGGAGGAGGAAGAGGAGGAGGAGGAAGAAGGAGGAGGAGGAAGAAGGAGGAGGAGGAATAGAAGGAGGATGGAGGAGGAAGAAAGGAGGAGGAAGAAGGAGGAGGAGGAAGAAGGAGAGGAGGAGGAAGAAGGAGGTAGGCGGAAGAAAGGAGGTAAGAGGAAGAGAAGAAGAAGAGGGGATGAGGAGGAGGAGGAAGAGGAAAGTAAGAGTAATTAAGAAAGAAGAGTAAGAAGTAAGAAGAAGAAGAGAAGAAGAAGAAGAGGAAGGGAAGCGGGAAGAAATAACGACAGGCAACTTCGAAGGTGTGTTACTTTTATACCGTCTGAAAATTGTAAATTTATTTTAATATCAAAGGGAAGGCCACAATATTTCTATCAAGACTCAGTGCGGGATAGCGCATTGAGAGTAAAGAAAAAAAAGGAACATATCGTGCATATTCACGATTATTATTATGTGTTATTTGTTATTGTTATTGTTGTTTGTTGGTTATTGGTTGCTGTTGTTGTTGTTGTTGCTTGTCAACTTTTGGTAACGTAAATACGCGCGACATCGTAATTGCGTCTTTTTCACTTCTTTATTTATTTATTTTTTAAATTCTATTTTTTTTCAAACAAAAGTGAACCCCCCCCTTTGGAAAATTCATATGGATCCGCCACACTGCAAGACAAAACATGGTGGAAAACAATCCCTGATCGTATACCGTCGGGACGTGCGCAGCTGATCATTATAAAAAATACCTCTTCATCTTTAGTGGATTCTGATGAATCAGTTCTTGCTCGCCCACCTGACAAATCCCCTGAAACACAGCTCCCCCACAGGACCACTCCCCCTACCCACCACAGACAACTCCCCTAGAGGATAACTCCCCAGATGAGTTTAACAGTGTTTTAAGTATATCTGAGTTTTCTTTTGGGGGAGTTAACCATTGGGAGAGATGTCCTAATACATGTTGAAGGACACCATACCTCTTCATCTTTAGTGGATTCTCCAGAGCTCCCTCAGAGGACCACTCCCTCCATGGACAACTTCCCTGGAGGACAACTCCACGGAGGACAAGTCACCAAAGGAGTTTAACAGCATTTTCAGGTTAAAATATCTGAGTTATCCTTGGGGGAGTTGTCCTTTGGGAGAGATGTCCTGATACACGTGGAAGGACACCACATAGCTTCATCTATAGTGGATACCCAACAGTTCCCCCAGAGGGCCACTCCCCCCAAGTACAACTCCCCTGGAGGACAACTCTCCCCACAGACAGCTCCCCCAGAGGACAACTCCCCAGATGAGTTTAATAGCATTTTCAGTGTTTAAAACATCTGAGTTTTCCTTGGGGGAGTTGTCCTTCAGGAGAGATGTCCTGATACTCGTGGACCATACCTCTTCATCTTTAGTGGATTCTGATGAATTGGTTCTTGCTCGCTTACTGGACTGACCCTCGTCGTCCATGGATCTCTTCCTCTTGCCACGTCCAATATCTAAAAGCAGTATTTCATCGACAGTACATTTCAAACACAAGCTAACATTGTGGAACTGCAATTTAAAAAACAGTCACACTTTGATATCTGAGCTTCAAAATATAAATACAAATAAACATCCTAGCATACAAAAGTTTGGAAAGCTATGCTTTCACTGGCATGGTATGCATGAATAAACATTTATTACTCTGGCCGAGAATAAATTAGTCAGACTGATAATATGCCACCACAAAGTGGCAACTAATGTTGGCGACTGGAACACGAGACTAACTCATCTCAAGGTTGCAAATGAGTCAAGGGAGGTAGGCGAGGGGCCAAAAAACTGACCCCGATGGTTTTTACAAGTTCTTGAAAAAACTAGAGCGTTTCGAAAAGTAAACATGGTATCATCACAAAGAGCTTCGCAACTGGCATAAGACAATGTAGGTTTCCAGTTCATTAGTCCCAAGAATGGCAAGATTTTCAAGAAAATTGTGATGTTGGCATATAGTGGAAATCATTTTCACAAATTATATTCGCGTTGAACTATACATTATGAAACCCTGAGATGTGATTGCCACCTGTCTTGAATTTGACAGTGCGCGTACTACACGAGTACGCTTAACACCACGCGTAATGCGCGCATTTGAGTCTGGGCACGCATGCTAAAGTATGCGCGTACATGTGGGAAAGATGGTTTGTTTATATTTTTTTCTGAATCTGAAAAGTATTATGAAATGCATGCACGAGACGTTAATTAAACGTTTGCTTAATTTTGCTTCAATAACGGAATTGATCGAATCTGTTCGGGGTTATTTCACCTTTATTTTTTTACAAAGGGAGGAAACAATAAAAATGCTAATATTAAAGAACAAGTTTAGTTTTGGTGATTTTTTTATTTGAAAGCTTTATGCCCAAAGGTATATCACACCAATAACAGATTCTGAATGCCTGTAGTTTTTTTAAATTAATCAATGAAAAATCTCGGGGGGGGGGGGTACCCCAAGATTTTTGACTATATTTTACATTATAGCATCCAAAGCATTAATAAGGTGTTAAAGACACAGGCTAACATTGTGGAGGTTCGAATTAAAAAATTGTCAAACTTTGCTATCTGAGCTACATAGTAGTGTTTGAATGGACAAATAAACAACCTAGAATACAAAAGTTGGGACATTTATGCTGCCACTGGCAAGATATAAATGAATAAACAATTAGTACTCGCCCCGAGTAAAAAATAGCCAAGATCTACACACAGTAAGTCTATGAGAGGAAATTGGCAGGTGAGTCCGGTCAACCTATGATTTTCAGTTTTATAAAGCACTAACTAATCATTTTGAAATACAATTTTTTTCATGGCTTCATTTTTAGACCTTATCAAAGACACTCTGGTAGATGGGGAATCATGTCGCTCAGATTTTTTTAACTGGAAACAATGTTATACAATGCCTTTAAGGTTATCTGAATTATACCTCATCAGAAAGATCAGAGTATTTAATTAATTAAAAAAAAATAAAAGACATTTAGAATCTGTTATTGATGTGATATGACCTTTGTTGGGCATAAAGCTTTCAAACAAACAAAAAATCACAAAACTTGATGAACACATCAATGACAGAAAGTGACATTCAGTATCAAACACCCCTCTTTTGCCAAAGAGGGGTGTTTGAATTTTTTTGTGATAAACCTATCAATCCTCATCCCCTTTATGTGGTCTTTTTTGTCGAAATCACTCCCCTTTTAGCCGTGGAAAAGCTTGATTTATTTATTTATTTATTTATTTTTATTTTTTATTTTTTATTTATTCATTTATTTATTTATTTATTTATTTATTTTTTTATTTTATTTTTTTTTTTTTTTTGGGGGGGGGGGGGGGAAGTTTTGGACCTGGGATTTGGAATGAATTTTTTTATTAGGTCACTACCCCCCTCCCCCCCCCCACTTTTCTATTCCTTCGGGGGGGGGGGGGTTAATGGCGGTATAGAGTATTACAAAATAGGTAACGCTTCGACTTGAATAGTCGTGGATGTGGTGGCGTAACCAAGGACCGTGTCCTATATATATATGGGAGAGAATAGACAAGGTCAAGAGAAAGTCACATTGCATTTTAAAGCACTGAATGATATTTTTGAAGTACAAATTTTTCAGGGCTTCATTTTTTAGACATTTTTAACGACATAGAGCATGGAGGATTATGTAGCTCATATTTTTTTAAACTGTGGTCATTGTTAACTTGTGTCTTTGACCCACTGGAGACTATCAACAAGATATCTTTGGCTGGGGTTTATAAAAAATACATGTTATATTGAAAGCAAATCATCTCTAATGGGTAAAATCTTTAGAGGTAAAGTCAGTTTTCAACAGTCTGAACATTTTTGCACTCATCTCATCAGATGGTGCTGAACTAGGTAAATCACATCTACACAAAATGCTCATCAATACCATGCAATCCAAATTGTAAGTTACAGAAGAAAAACAATTATTGAATTTTTTTTTTACTAAAGCTCAAAGTTGTCTAACCAGTTGGTACAAATTCAAAACAAATCAGACAAATTAAAAATGTTTGTTTTTGTTTTTGTTTTTACCTTGCTATTCATTATTGGAAAATAAATTGAAATCTCTGGTCACGTGATAGGGGTCCAATACCTTGGATAATACCCAAGATAGGGGGTTAAAAAATTACTCCATTAATCCAGGTAGGGAGGTGTCTTTCAAAATCTATGTATGAGCATTGGCCTATCATTGATATGGAGAGTGGGGACAACTTACCTGAAGACTCGTAGCCTGATGGTACTCTGTAGAGGGCGGATTCATCAATTGTTAACTGCGGGATCAGAGGTTCCTTCTCCCCTGCTTCATCTCCTCCACTGCGTTGATAGGAGGGGGTCCTCTGAAGGAAGTGGGTGTTGACCAGGTCACTGAACTTCTCTCTGATTGTACTTGAATCAGGACGCTTGCCTGAACCCACACAAATGACCAAAAAAAATTAAATAACATATCACTATGAACTCTTAACGTGCCAGAGAAATTACAACTCTATGGACATTGTATTGTGTGGTGCATATTTGCGACTTCGGCATGTTAAGAGTTAAAGGCAAATAGTAGGATCAGAAAATGTCTTTACGTTGGGAAAAAAAACTACTCTAGAATCAACAACACTGTTCAAGGCTTCTGCAGAATGTTTAAATCTTTGAACAGTCCCGAATAGTAGAGCTTTGTATGGGATCATTTTCAATCAGGTCACCAGAATAATTTAATTCTGGTAAATGAATGCTTGTTTCTCCACAAGCAAATTCAAGACAAATCCTTCCAACCAGGAGATACACTCCAGCTGATGTTTACATTGGCATATGTTTCAACCTATTTGGTTCTTGAGGCATTTTTTACTTCTCTCCCAATCATGTCATTTGCCTTTAGAGGTAAATGACATGATTGGAGTAGGCCTCAGTTTAGGCCTCAATGATTCAAGAATCAAGTATAGTATCTAAGGCTGCAGGTGTGAAAATGTCAGGGTCAAACATTTTCTATAATATTTAATATCTGAAATTGCTGTCACTGTATTGTCTACAAATTTCTATTCAATTTCTACCATGGTCATGCATTCTCACGGAAGATCTAAACACACAAAGGGACATCGCAAGAACCTCCTTCATTGTTTCTGTTATTCTTCAAATGTAAGGGAACCTATAGGAAATGCTTTGAATCATCAAAAATTCACAGAAAATTATCATTGTGCTTTTTAACATTGCAAAATCCTTCTCCGTTGCCATTGCCCGTGCGCGCTAGTTCAAGAATTGGTATCAGTGAGGTGTGGGTGCAATTTCTGCCGTGTGCTATGGATGATGAGGGTGTCCCACATTGTAAAGAGAGACGGTCCCGCAACCACTGCCAAGCTATGGGTAGTACAGCATCTTTTGTTCGGTACTACCCCATAGTTCTTCCGGTGAACCCATAAAGGTTTCACCACAAACAAATAAACTATGGTGCATCATTTTGATTTGATTTTTTTTTGATTAGATAAAAAAATATTCCAACATAGACTGACCTTCCATGGCTTCCTTCAGCCTCTGCTGGACACGTTCCATGACCTTACTCATCAGAATCTGACCGTGATGAAGCACCTCTTCCACGATCAACTCTCCCACGTCGCCGTACAGCATCTTGGCACAGTAGATGTACCGGGGAAAACGCACCAGGAGAAGAGCCTTCTCGATGTTCGCCGAATATTCAACAAAGCCACGCTTGTTGACAGCAAAAGACACTATATTGTGCTGTATGAGTGCACAAAGTGCTTTTTTAACCTGTAGTTCGGAGGTAGAAATCAACAATATATCCTGTGTAACCACTTCATGTATAGTATATTCTTTTGTTTATTCATCAAAAAATACTGTTTCTTGACTCTTCCCTTCTTGTCCGAAAGATTAGCCTGTATTTTTGGATATGCTTCCTCGATCTTCTTCCGGGATCAACATGGAGCCAGATATATTCCGATGATCTGGGCCAATGACACAGTTATACCTGCTGTTCTTTCCGAAGCATTCCCTCATAGTTGTTAAAAAAATCATAATTAAATAGATCTATGTAAATAAGGAATACTGGCCTGTCAAATAGGGCTGGCCGATGTTTGGATAATATCGAAATTAGTCGATGTTGGAAAAATATCGAAATACACGATAATGATTTCATGATTATTTCAAAATATCGCCAGAGGCATGATATGGCCCAAAATACTGTTGATTATGAAAACCTAATGGGGTAAATGCATGCACTGCAGTGGGGGGACCAAGAATTCCCAATAGCTGAGAATACTCCGCACACGAGAGATAAAAACAGGGAGGTAGGAGAGACTTCCATGCCGTTCTGCTATCAAACTTGTGGTAGTGCAAGAGCAGTAGTGCATGTAGTATTTTGTCAACAAATCTGTCAACACACTGCCAACCAAAAATGCCATTTATAAACAGTCGGCACCACAAATCTCCAGATCTAACGGTTAGTTACAAGAGGGTCTACAGAAAGCAACATTGTTTTGACCACATTTTGATAAATGCCCGTCTGTCACTGTTTTTTCTACCTTTTCTGACACAAAATTGGTATGGTTTTCTAATGTTAGACTTCTGGCTCAGGTTCTGGCTCTGCCTCCATGTGTTCTGAATTACAACTTACAACGAAATAAGTTTTCCCAATGGAATTTAACAATTCACAATCACCACTCGGGCACTTGGTCGAGTCGGCTACTGTAATCACGCATGAACTAATTCGCATGTCGCAAAGGCATAGCCACAACTCGCAAACAGAAAATTCAATTTGTGGGACTGAAGCAGCTACCATTTTAGGCACCGTTCGGCGCGGCTTTCCTCACCTGGTCTACTTTTAGTTTTGTTTCACTTGCAACAACACGCATAGGTCGGGCTCCATTTTTAAGGAGATGTGTACATGTCTTTTCAAGAACATTTCCAAAGTGTTCTTGAACTAGGAGCGAAGCAAGTTTAATTTGGATAGCAGACATCGTGGAACTCGCCAGTCGGGCAGATTGTGCAATCGTAATTCGTCGTCTGCAAGTGAATTTGGTTGAAAAATGGCGTGTAATCCCATTACGAAAAGAGTTTTGGTTTATTTGCATAAAACATCAGCAGAAGCAGCTAAGAAGGCAGTATTTACTGATGTAAGGGAATTGAAATTTTGTTTTTAACTCGTGAGTTTTTTTGTGAATACGAATCCCTGGGAATGGTTTTTTTATCGGTCCCACGCCTTGTAATCCGTGTTGGAATAAATAGGCTGGTAGTGCACTTAACTCAACGGCCCGCCAGTGTACACGTGCGGGCCTCACTTGCCACCAATTTCCTTCTACATATAAGCGTTTGGCAGAGAAATTTGTAGCCAAATTCATTGTCGCAGTTTTGCGTAACTTACCGCAGTCACCACTCTGCGAATGAGTTCATTTATATCCCACAATGTATTATACGTGGATCGATAACAAATCAGTGATGTGTGACTCGAGTCCGTCTTGGACTCGAGACCGGGACTCGAGTCGCGTTTTTGCTGACTCGTCTCGGACTCGGACTCGAAGGTTCATGACTCGGTCTCGGACTCGGACTCGGGGCTGTGACTCGATGACTCGGCGTCGAGTCCAGCTCGAGACCGCGGCATATTGGGCTATATCAAATGGATATCTCAGGTTCCATTCGCTAAAATTTCATCAAATTCACCCAATATTTTTCAAATATAAAAATCACTCAAATAAAATTTCAGCCAAATGGGATCACACAGCAGCAGTCCACTGCCTGGACTGTCTTCCGTGTTTCTAGTTTTGCAATGCGTATTACACGTGATGTGTGTGTACATACATACCACTAATTGCTGCCCAATCAATTAATGAAATTGTATCTTCTGAACAAATTAAAGAATGATGAAGCAAAATGTGAAATTTGTCACTGCCACTATATTATTGAACATTTCCGATGAACACCAACTTTAGCAGGCACATTGAAAGGATGATAGTACCTTTCAACTTTTTTAAATGTATCAAGTACTGTTGATCTCCGAATTTATTATTTAATTTCTTGGAAGATATTTTGGTAAGATTAAATGGTAACTCAAGTTACAGACAGTTATGTGTGGCTGAATTACACTTTTATGTATTAGGCTAGTTCACCCAATCTAGCAAAATGTTTTCTCATATTACATTTCCACACATTGAAAGTTTTATGGGATTTTTGCTTATAGAACAAGGAGGGTGTTGACAAACAAGTGAAAATGTTACTAAGTGATTGATACTGCATTTTAAGGACACAGATACCCGCGTTTTCGTAATAAACTACATGCAATTATAAAACTAAAGTAACATACTATTGTCTTGTAATTATTTTGTGGGTTTGTTATTTTTTTTGGAAATTGAATGATTTGTCGATTCATTTGACTGATTCTTTAGTAGGTCTAAGTACATGTAGGTCCCTACAGATATTTTGAATGAGATACTTGTTTCTAATCAATTAATATGTAATACATGTACCGGACTCGGACTCGGACTCGGACTCGGACATGCCGGACTCGGTCTTGGACTCGGACTCGAAGGTTCATGACTCGGACTCGGACCTGGACTCGGAAAGGTCGGACTCGGACTTGGACTCGGACTCGGACTTACTGGACTCGGACACATCACTGTAACAAATGTTGCTACAATGAACTCGTCTTCTTCCAAAACGAGGGAGTTGTTTTAAGGATGCGACGTCTCGTTGTTTCATA
>JZLH01S0196118.1:25198-37368 GCA_001188425.1 Eucidaris tribuloides | reverse complement strand
TGTGTGTGTTGTGTGTGTGTGTGTGTGTGTGTGTGTGTGTGTGTTGTTTGTGTGTGGTGTTTTGTTGTGGTGTTGTTTGTTGGTTGGTTAAATGTTATTGTATGTTTTTGTGTGAGGCTGTGTTGTTTGTATTGTGTGTTGTACGTTTTTGTATGTGGTTAGATTGTGTGCTTCGGTGTGTGTGTATGTTGCAAGTGTGTTGTGAATATCTAAAGCGCGTACGTGTGTGTATTGCGAATATGTGTGTTGATGTGTGTGTTGAAGATAATGTATGACTATGGGTTTAGGTGATAGTGTAGTTATATGTAATTGCTGGCTTAGATTGTAGACCTTTTAAAAATCCTCCTTTTGATGTCGGTTATTATTTAGGGACTAGCGGTATAGTATTAGTGCCACAGGTGCCGCGTTTGTTGCATAGACATAAAACCTCAGACGTGTTTTCATGATTAATTTCTTGATCGCATTCATTGGTAATTGTTCTGGTGTTTTGAATACAGGCAACGGCGGCATAAACTTGGTCGTAGGGAGGAGTAGTATCAAATATTTAAACAACCTTGACAACGCACTCCTAGCCAAACACCACACTAACACAGGCAAACACAACATACCCCGAGCTTCTACTCAGCATCCAAACCAATATCACAAAGAACCCCACCGAAAACCCGTTGGCTGTGACAATCGCGACCTTCATATACATGCCTCGGTGTTCGAACCTGACAAGACATGTTAATAATTCGAGCAACGGCAGCTATTACTTCGAGAGAATTGCAAGACTTACACACATCAACACAACACACACACACACACCACACACCACACAGCACACACATCAGCACACACACAGCACACACACACACTACCACCACACACACACACACACACACACACACACACACACACACACACTCGCGCGCGCGCACAATACACGACACACACAAATAAATCGTCACACCTACACACACAACACAAACATACACACACACACACAAACACACACCTACACACACAGACACTAAAACATACCTCCCACACACAAACACAGCACTTACACACAAACACCAAAATACACCACACACACAATACACCACACATACACAACACACCCCTTACACACAAAACACAACGATACACACTACGCACAACACCACACACCCTACAACACAAACACAAACAAACACAACTCAAACCACTAAACACACACCACACACACACATAAATACTTATACCACCACACATACATACATACCATCTTACTTGAATAACAAATAACAGAATCTTCATTCGAACAGATCTAGAAAACTAGGGTCGTGTTGACAGAAGAAGGCAGCCCTAACAGCAAGTTTAGTTTTGGGGATTTTTGTTATTTAAAGCTTTATTGCCCCCAAAGTCATAACCTGCAATAAGAGTTTGAATGTCTGTATATTGATGAGTATAACTTCCATATAACTTTTTTTTTTGTCTTTGATTTTTTAATTATTAATGGAAAAAAATGTCGGGGGGACCCGACATTGCCATATTTTACAATTTATCAGCATCCAAAGGAATGTTAAAATGTTATATGAGAATACCTCATCTAGAAAGAGCTGCGTCTGCCTCTTTCAGATGACGGTATAACACATGTAACTTAAAGCCTTTTCAACCCTCAGAAAATGCTATAATGCTAAATTTTGGGGTGTCCACGAGTTTTCATAATTAATTTAAAAAAACTAAAGACATTTCAGAATCTATTTATGCAGCAGGGACTTATGATTGGGGCATAAGCTTTCAAATAACAAAAAATCCCCAAAACTAAACTTGGGCTTAACTCTAAACCTTGATGAGGAAAAAGCGGCGTAATATCATAGACTTTGCTACAGTTATAAAAACCTTCTTGATGATCAATGGATGATGTGACACACTCATGTTGGTTTAGTGAAAAGGGCTAAGGAGGGTTAATTCTTTAAAACCTTGAGAAGGAAAAGGGCGCTAGTGCTATAGAGTTTGTCTGGTGTTAAACGAACCTTTCCACCATTATGGTTGATGTGAACACACCTTATCGTTGTGTTGAGAATGAGAAGGGTATTAACTGTAAAACCTTTCCTGTGAAGGAAAAGGGCGCTAATGCCATAGAGTTTAAACAGTGTTAACGACCCTGTTCAAACTCTATATCCTCATCCTAAACCGATGTACTAAAAGGCGCTAGTTTTATGTAAAATGTGGCAAAATAGGGTCAAGTATACATCCTGCGATGCAATTAAGTGCAAAGTATGAGCCGTACACCATGTGCAAATCGATTTCACAATACAGTTCCTTCGAGTTAAAAAAAAGAGAAAAAGACGGAAAATCCAGACACAGGATGAAAATGTAGACAGACCAAAAAACAGAGAGAGAGAAAAGGGAGACGAGAAGAGACAAGCAAAATGAAGCTTTTACCCTCGGGGTGGACAGTAGGTTCGATTCTAGGTCCCTGGCTGTGCGCCGGGAAGCCTGGCAGTATAGCGAACCGGTAGCATTATTCTGTTTGCGTATTTCATCAAAAACATAGCACCGTCACAATTTATTTAATCAATGTTACGAGGGGCATAGTTACAGGTTTACTCGTCCTGGATGCGCGGGGCACGTGCGGTTGAATTCCACTCTAACTGATGCAGATGTAGAGATGATTAAAGGTTACGTAATGGTGAGACACTCGTTAGAAACAGACACGATGTTGTAATAATGTTCTGATGAAGTAGTCGAAACACACATTTAAATCTATACACAGCTAAAATGATATAGATATTATTGTTTTTAGATTATGATTGTCTTGGAAACATCATTTTAACATGTTATGTATATGATGGAGTAAGAGCAATATACAGCATAGCCAGAGTTGAATAGGCGTTGTTTCAACTAACTGTTAATGATATACTGTGGGATATTTTTTTTTCATATTAACACCAAAAACTTCAAGCTACACACAACAAAAAAGTAACTACCCCCTTTTTTGAACTACCATAATTTTTTAACGAATTTAGTTTTAGCAAAATAATTTGGCAATAATATTTCTACACTCATTGACTAATCTCTGTGTGAAAAAAAGATTAATCCGTCAATAATTTCACGTTCCCAACTGTTGCAGGGAACAACGAATGCTAACATTCTTTGGTGATCAACATCAATGACTCCTATAAATGATTGGTTAAATAACAGTCCCACGTAAAAATAAAAAAAAAAAAGCTGCCTAACCGACCTTGCCCGACATAACTCATAATTATCATCGGGTGAAAGGTCATTCGGCCTATAGTCTCGATTCCATACCCTGAGACCATTCCTTCTATTCGGATGCATAAATAATTGGTTAAATAACAGTCCCAATAAAATAAGCTACCTAACCGACCCATGCCGACATTACTCATATTTATCATTGGGTAAAAGGTCATTCGGCCCGTAGTCTCGATTCCATACCCTGAGACTATTCCTTCTATTCGAATGCATTGTAGTGTGTGCGGACCAACCGCATACTGTGGTGAATTGTTAGACTACCAAATTACTACAACACTATACTCTTAGTCAAGGCAGATTGCTAATGAAAATAGTTCAACTGTTATGGGATGGGTTAATTTAAACGGCTGGAATTCAGACTATAGGCCTACTCGGCTGGCGGAACAATACAAGTGACATTGTTTATACAACGCGAGCAAAACATCTGCAATTATGTAGCCGTTTTTACGCCAACACTGCACCCCACGAAGTGCATTTGTTTGCTTTATCAATCAACTCACTTCTTCCATATCTTCATCAGTCGGTAATATCGGTCTATGGAATCTTTTATGTGTTGAGTGGGTAGTTGCGGTAGACGGAAAATCGATTGATTGATTGCTCGAGGCTTGTTTACATTTGTGAGTTTCAATTGTTGTCGTTTAACCCGCCGCTTCCCACTCGCGCTATGATCCACGTACGTTCAGTAACATGGAATCTTTATTTTACAATGATTATTTGGCGTTTTTAAAGGCCAGTCGTCTCTTTTGCAAGCCTAAAATTTAGCACTGTGCAAATACACTGGTATATAGAAAAAATGCTATTTAAGAATGTTTCGCAAGCTATAGGAGCTAGAGACGCAGTTTTAGTAGAATTATAGTAAACGTTAGATTTCGATTTGTGGCATTGTCTGGTAGAGACTAGAGAGACTAGTCTATTTTCAGACCCCTGCATTGCATGTGGGCGTTCATTATGTACATAATAATCATGTAATTATGATATGACATATATATTTACAATTTACAAGTGAGTATATGCATTCAGGACATGATACATTTTATACATTAGTTTCATGCAGATTAAAAATTTTTAAACGAATAGATAAATACTGCAATATTGCTACTAAACTGTGGCTGCATTGCTGTGTGAGACAGTCTCTATCTGCCTCCATGCACGTTACTATAGGCATATAGGCAGACATGACCATGCATTCCTTTGTACAGGACACATGGCAGAAACAGCATGAAAAGGGTCAACGGTCGGTATTACGTAATTACTGTAATAGGTCTGAAGTATGTAAGTGAAGTGATATGAAACAGAACATACACTACACGGCAATTAGTTTTTGCACAATTTTGTCAAAATCTAGGTAATTTTCGACCTTCAGATTTCACAGATAAGTCTTTATATATAGCTTAAAGGCATTGTATAACAATGTTTCCAGTTTAAAAAAATCTGTGCTACATGATTCCCCATGCTACCAGTGTCTCTGATACGGTCTAAAAATGAAGCCCTGAAAAAATTGCAGTTTAAAACGATCATTAAGTGCTTTAAAAAAGTGAAAATCAGTGAGAGACCATTCCAGCTTTTCTGCATAGACTACTGTGTTGCAGAATTTCCTATCGGCTGATATAAAATTAATGTGCCAATTTGTATCTGCACATATTGTACCCGTGACAGCATAACTATCCAAACTTTTGTGTTCTAAGGTGTTCATTTGTCCATTCAAACACTATCAGATAGCAAAGTTCGACAGTTTTTAAGCGGGTCTTTCACAGTGTTATATAGCGTCTTTGAGGGCATGAATAATGTTTTATTGTGCTGTGGGGTGGATACAAATGAGATTCCCTGCCTTTAAAAGAGGGAAAATCTACGAGTAACTGGTTTTGACATTTCCACCCCCCCCCCCCACCAGACTGATGTGTTATAGACCTACACAAACTTTATAGTCATCTGCATGCATAAGTCACGCGTGATTTTTATCCATACATATTGTATCATTGTGTGTGAGTGTTTTTATTCCTCCGCAACGAAGTTGCAGGAGGCATTATTTTTTCGGGGTGTCCGTCCGTCCGTTACCGGTTCTCGTTACCGCGATAACTTAAGAACAGCTGATCGGATTTTGATGTAACTTGGATGAAGTATCTGATATAAGGCACCAATTTACTGATTCGATTTTGGAGTTGAAAGGTCAGAGGTCAAAGGTCACAAGGCCTCATACATGTCCGAATTGAGCTCATTGTCGCGATAATTTAAGAACTGCGTATCAGATTTTACTGTAACTTGGTCAAAGGTCACATGGGCTTATTCATCTCATTGGTCTTGTTACCGTGGTAACTTAAGGCGTTTCAAATTACATCAATTGGATGGGAGTGCGGACTGCGGAGGTATACCCATCGACTGCGCGCCGTCGAACTCCTCTAGTTTTTTTGTTTATTGAATCTCCACAATGGTTAACAGTACCTTTAAGGGATTTCAACTTGTGGTGTGTCACTGACACGTTTAAGGGTAATGACATGATTGGAAGAAGTAAAAAAAAATGCCCCAAGGACCAAATAGGATGAAACATATACCATCGTATACAACTGGAAAGATCTGTCTTTAAATTGTTTACTTAGCATCAATTTATCAGTAGGCCTATTCATTAAATCGACCCTGATAGAAAGAACACACCGAAAACAACACATCAAATTGAACTGTAACAACATTTTATGATAGTAAATGTAAAAAAATAAGGTGAACTATTTGACTGTGAATTTTTCACATTTAGTAACCTTCAAAAGTACACTTGGTTCTAGAAACCTTGTATCCTTAAAGGCAGTGGATCTCATTTGCAAACATCCCCGCAGACCAGGAAAAGATAACCCATGCTCTAGGCTATAATTGATGAAGGGCATGTCTGTGAAATCTAGGGGTCAGTGATTGCCTAGAATTTGAAAATTCAAAAGAAAAACAAATAGCCGTTTAGTGTACGTTCTATGGTAGGAATTTTTTTCTCGCGTGAAAAAAAAAAATCAAATCTGAGTCTAACGGTCACTATAATTCCACTAAAACTGAGTTTCTCGCTGCTATATTTTGCTAAAGGTTCCCAGATGGCATTTTCTTCTAAATGCCATTGTATATACACAATGTTAATTTTTAGGCATGCAAAAGAGATCCTCTGCCTTTAAATTGAGGACTGCGTCCGATTTTACTATTTTCCCGTTAAACATTATTATACAACTCGAACACCATTGTTGTCCCATTTCCATTTTGTGCATGTACTGTTATACAGTGCGATTAACTCTTTACGTGCCGAAGTCGCAGATCTGCACCTAACAATACACATAAAGTCCATAGAGGTTAAATCTAGTGGCACGCTAAGAGTTAATAAAGCTGTCTACTGTGTTTGATGGATGAATCGGGTATTTATCTGTAACACGTTTCACGGAACACGCAGTAGACAGCAGATGCGTTACCGACGACAGTGTTCTGTTCACGGTTGTCATACAGGAGAAAAGCTTTCAGCGGAGATTAGTTTGTATATCATTTACATAAACATCACAAGGCTGGTTGACAATTTTCCATAGCTCGTCCTGGGTTTGGAACTGGTAAAGCTAGAAGCCCAGATCCCATAAAGGATTAGCATGATATGTACGATCATACTTGCCATCATGCTGGGACTGGGCTTGATGATTCACTTGTTGTAACATTGGTTGGGAGTGAGAGACGTTTTCCGGTTTCTATCCTGCTTCTCGCGTTTGTTTAGTTCTTCTTTTCTTACTTCTTCTTCTTCTTCTGTCTTCTTCGTCTTCGTTCTTCTTCTTCTCTCTTCTTCTTCCTTCTTGTTCATTCTTCTTCTTCGTTCTCTTCTTCTTCTTACTTCTTTTTCTTCTCTTCTCTTCCTCTTAATTTTCTCCTTCCAATATTTCATTTGTGGTGACCGCGGGATCACGTGTTTGATATGCACAAATTCTCTTTCGGCTCCTTCTTTTCCTTCTTCCTTTTTTCTTTGTTCTTTACTTCTTCATCATTAACATCATCGTCATCATCACCATCATTATAATCATCGTTCTTGTCGTCATCGTCGTCAACGTCATCGTCATCACACCGGCTTCTTTCGTCATCTGTTTTCTATTCCTCTCATCCTCCTCTTCTTTCCCCCTCCTTTACTCTCTACTCACCACTGTTTTCCCGCCTTCTTTTTGTTTTTCTCCTTTTCTCCAAATAATTCTTTCTTCTTCCTTTATTACCACCCTGACTACAGATTCCAATACAGTATATTTCTATTATTTACCAGTAAATTCAAAGCAGTTCATAAAGCTACACACTGACTGTGTCCCAACAAGACGCGCAATCCGATATGGCAGTTCGCCTAACCAATATCAGTTCACAGTTACTCCATTATATCAAAGATCGTTAAATAATTCTACTCAAATTACGGAGTACACAATTCGTCCGACGAACGTCGAAAGGTCATCCTTACGTTAGATTACACCTTGTCGGTAGAAGACCGGGTAGAGACGTATCCAGTTGAGTATCATTGAAAGAAACTCATCTGTAACCATTGATTACCATGTTGGCACTTGTCAGTGTCCACACGATCGAACATAAGTTGCTTGTGACCGATCATAAATTGTGTCGGTAATAGCATCGGATATAAAGTTGCAGTGAGAACGATCTTCGGATATAACTCTATCTGATACAGCGCGATTTATACCCGACGATTTATTGCCGAAGAAGAGCAGGCATAAGCCAGGTAATAAAGTTGTTACCGGTAATAACAAAGACGTGTGGACTGTACATTTGCGCTGTCGGACATAACTGCGAACTTTTAAGCTAATCCAAACTGGCGACGTCATTTTGGCTTCGACTTTCCATTGTATACCAATTCATATTTCGCGCACTGATTTGAGTCAGAGGTTACGACCCGATATCAACTTGTCACCATTTCCGGTCTGCTATTACCGGTGATAACGCGAGTAAGCTTTATCGGGCATAAACATGTCGTGTATAACTGCTAATACCAATAGTGTGGACGCGTCGGTGGATCAACGGAAAAAATGAATTCCGTCGGACTTATGCCTGGAAAAGATATGACCGGTAATAACTGCATGTGTGAATGCGACTTAAATTTGGTTTTGGTTCGATATTGATTAGGACGAGGTTTGCGGTACATTTTTTTCTCATGGGTAAACAGCGGGCATTGACTGGATTCGAAACCCCCATGGTGTGCACGGTATCATGTTGTGTAGTCTATTTGTCTGAGAGAAACAAACTGTTTCCCCCGATGTGCGAATGTGATATTGTTCACAATGTCCATAGAATGCTGTTACCTTTCACATCCAAGATGTCTGTTCGTTCCAATTCGGTCAATTTTAAGGTAAAAGCCTGGTTACAAAATTTGAAAATTCTACCACTGGAACGCTGCATGTCGTTTGAACCTTCTATCGATATCATGAATATGCTACTAATCTGAAGACCAAAAAGATGTCTTGTTTTGCATACCTGAAACAAAGATAAAAGAACAGAAAATGAAACGTGTCCAACTTTCTTTTCGCTCTCATTTTTGTGATGGTGGATGACTCCCCATTCGTCCTGCTGGCTACGTCCATCTTACCACATGGGGCAGCCGATCCATATGGGGGGGGGGGGAGGACGTGTCTTCCCTTCGATCTGCGCTTGTGTTTGCGCCCCCCCTCGTCATTTGTAAAACCTTGATATTATTTTTTGTAATCTTGTGTTTTGCCCCCCAAACCCCCCGGGAGAAATCTTAAGCTATTCTTACAATACACCATAAAGTTGGTAGCGGTATTTCGCACTCACTGTCGTTAAAGCGTTTTTACTCGTTAGTCGATCATATTGGGATAACTTGAAAATGCTCAAGAACCAAATGAACGTTGAGTTAGATACCAAATATATCACTAGCAGTGGAATTCCCACTTGGGGAGATTTGTCTTTAGTGTGATATGTTTACTTATAGGAGAATAAGCATTAAACTATATAGGAAGTATCTTAATTTATCCGGGAAGATAAAATTAAGGCCCCATAGAGAGCCAACAGCAGGTTTTCGTGGCTAGCCATAGTGATATTGAACAATTGTTCTATTTTAGAATGAGACAACACGGTTGACTACAATGATTCTTGCAAGCCAGGAGAATCCTTAGCATAATCTTACTGTTGATCTGAGAGTAGTAATTCACAAGAGACCCAAGTTGAAAGGACTACTGCCATCTATGTCATTTATTTCTTTAACAACCACGAATCACAATTTCAGGTGTGGTTTGTTGCAGAGTCACATCCCCTAACTAATGTGGCAATGACTAGTTAATTGACAATGGGTGTCCGTCTTGAGAGAAAAAAATGATTTAACAATATTTGGTAAATCAGAACAACTCTGAACGTGCATCGCTCAAACTATCATTGATGTCTAAATGGATATTAAGTAAAAACTTGAAGCCCGTCTGCAAAATATGGGAATACTTCAATAACACTTCATTTTATTCTTTTCTTTAAGGAACGCTGATGAGAGTGTCTGAGGGAATTAATAATGATGATTGTTATTTTGATAATTTTCTTTCAACCTTGCTTTCTTTATTTACCTTGATATACTGGTAATTATTGCATGATTTCCTTAGCATTTGGCCATTTGTTAGCATTTTCTGGCACTCAAACGTGAGCAGAAAAACGTAATGTGAGTTACGGGATAGTGAATTAGCCTAAATGTGATACGAAGTGTAAATTGCAACGTTCACAGTGCAAATTGGTAAAACAGTTTCAAATGAAAAATCTGTGGAGTGGTGGATATTAAAAACTAAACAGACATAATTTCTTCGCAGTCAGCAGTTCGTAGATACTTGGTATTCATTCATGAATATCGAGTCTACTGAGAGCATAGCTTTTCAAAAACTCCTTCTCTTTTGTTCTTTAGGTGTTTATTTATCTAACCTTGAACACATACAGGTATAATGTTTCACTTGAATAATAATCAAGAACAGCGAACATGCTCTCCATGAGTCCCAATGCACCAATCTATTTCTAGGAGTCCCTCATTTGACTTGAAAAAGGGTCAAACTGGGTAGTCTCCGCGCTACTCTAGTATTATGAGTGAAAGTGACTCGGACTTTGTCCTATTACTTTGATTGGTAATGATTTGTTCTCAGTTGAGACTGCCGATAATTACATTTATATGACTCAAATTAAATTCTGAGGAATCACGAAGTCACTATTAAAACAAGGAATAATAGTAGACTCTTACAGCTTATTCTCCATTTCAATCCAAATTTAACTCCACCGTAAAATAGTGTGTACTCTCCTGTTCAAAAGTGACGGCGGAGACATTGACCAACAACCAACTTTTTCCAGTGTAAATTCAAGGTTTAACGAAAGATTCAAATGTAGACAGGCAATATGTTCTTTTAATTGTTGAACCATAAAAGACTTTAAGTATTCGACACATAGGCCTACACCTTGGAAGATATTTCAGCACCTTTTCAACTACAATATGTACGCTGATATGGTGATCGATGAAAATGAGTAGTGCCGTTAATACCAGAGCCAATTTTCTGCTTACATTTCACGCTCCGCCGTATCTAAATTATGTCACAAAGTAGATTTGTAAGGTGAGAGGAAGGAGCTATAGCAACACCGTGTTTAAATGATATAAACGAGATTTGATTTTACAGAATGTGAATATAAAATGCTGCACACAGCATGGCAGAACAGTAACCACAGTAACCATGTAATAGACACAACACATAGAACCCGCAGCCACGCAAATACATCGCAAATCTACAAATTGATACATACAGATGAATATTTGTACGGATGTCGATAGAATTCTCTACATACTATTACTCTCACTGTATCTCTACGCTCAGCACCGCTGTATGACCGGAAGATAGTGATACCATAAATATATAGTAAATTAGCCATACAACTAGCGACGCTTTTTACAATATTTCCAGCACTCTACTTATGGCTAAATATCCACGAATCAAATTACTTAAAAATCCCAATGCGTTTGCGGTTTCGTAGATTTAATTATTTCATACATCATCTGTTTTCTTAATCTCAAGAAAAGGAACATGCAATGCTCCAAACGTTTTATTTCATTCAATGCTAAATAAAGCGGTTTTCATATTCGATCATAATGAAAGAAGGTGACAGTGGTACATAAAAAGCAGTCAAAATATCTTATTACAAAATCAAAGAAAAAGAGAAAACTGTAAATCAGCAGCCGTTTCAGCACAAATAATAAACCGTGAACTACAGAGTTCGTAACATTCTTCGCTAATAACAGTTTTCGTAATAAATAGAGATACTACGAATAGAATAAAGAGAGATGGATAGATAAGATAAGATAGATAGATAGAGATAGATAGGATAATTAGAGTAGCATAGATACATAGATACATCACATTATGAAAAAATCATAACATAAAACAATAGATAGATACAAAAATAGATAGATAGATAGCATTATAGATAAGATAGATAATAGATTCGATCGATCGTAGATAGATATGATAGATAGATAGAAGATAGATAACGATCAATAACAGATGATAGACAGATAGACTCGATCGACAAGTGGAGAGATGATGGATAAGTGAATGAATAATAAGATAAATAATGGATAACCCACACTTACTTACATGTTCTCTGAAAAAAATCACTTCCTTTGACCCCATCGCATTGTCGGCAAATTTATTTTCGCATTTAACTCCCTAAATCGCCCCCTTTATATTCTTTCTCTCTTGTTTTCTTTTCGTTCACCTCCATTTGTATAGTTTACTCCACTATTAATTTCTTTGTGTATCTACCAAACGGCACATACCATTTAACTGACTGTCAATGAATCAACTTGCGTACCTCTAATTAAATCTGTAACAATCTTCACTTTAGCACACTGTAATCGAGGATGCTTCACCTACCATAGGAAGGAAAAATGAATAATATTGAAGTGAATT
>JZLH01S0196118.1:0-18890 GCA_001188425.1 Eucidaris tribuloides | reverse complement strand
GAGAGAGAGAGAGAGAGAGAGAGAGAGAGAGAGAGAGAGAGAGAGAGAGAGAGAGAGAGAGAGAGAGAGAGAGAGAGAGAGAGAGAGAGAGAGAGAGAGAGAGAGAGAGAGAGAGAGAGAGAGAGAGAGAGAGAGAGAGAGAGAGAGAGAGAGAGAGAGAGAGAGAGAGAGAGAGAGAGAGAGAGAGAGAGAGAGAGAGAGAGAGAGAGAGAGAGAGAGAGAGAGAGAGAGAGAGAGAGAGGAGAAGAAGAAGGAGAAGAAGAAGAAGAAGAAGAAGAAGAAGAAGAAGAAGAAGAAGAAGAAGGAGGAGGAGAAGAAGAAGAGGGAGAAGAAGAGTGGATGAGGGAAGAAGAAAACAAAGAAAAGGAAGACAAATAACAACAAGAGGAAGATAACAATCAGGAGGAAAAGAAAAGAAGGAGGAGGTGGAGAAGGAAGAGGAGGAGGAAGATATAAAGGAGGAGAGGTAGAACAATCATGAGGAAGAAGAATGAGGAAGGGAGGAGGAGAAGGAGGAGGAGAAAAGAGGAAGAAGAGGAGGAGTATCGCAATCATGATGAAGAGGGGAGGAGGAAAATAGGAGGAGAAGGAGAACAATCAGGGGGAAGAGGAGAGGGGAGGAGGAGGGGAAGGAGGGGAGATTAGGAGGAAGACAAGGGGAAGGAAGAGAAGAAGGAGGAGGAGAACAATCAGGAGAAAGAGGTGTAGAGGAGGAAAAGGAGGAGGAAAGGAGTAGAAGGAGGGGGAGGTGTAGAACAACCATGAGGAAGAGGGGAGAAGGAGCGGAAGGAGGAGGAGAACAAGAAGGAGGAGGAAGAGACGTAAGAGGAGGAGGGGGATGGTGGAGGAGGAGAAAAATAAGGAGGAAGAGGAGCATGAGTGACAGCCACAGCAGCAATAGAAATAAATATTCATGACGTTGACTATTATGATTTTATGATAGACGCCATGGCCATGAAACATTAGACTGTTCAACCTATTTGCCATCCACCACTTCTCCACTCATAATCATAACACCATATCATCTAATTGGGTAAGACGGCTCCTAATGGAATAAGAGATCTTGTTTTAATGCCGACGTCGATAAGAAAAATATTGCGGTGACGTCGATATACAAAGAGATCACAGACGCATATCATTTAAAATTAAAGACTACTAACGCTTGATATTACCAAATGGTGTTTCCCTACCGGAAAAACAGAATGTCGTCCACAGTGTGTTTAAGGAGGTGACTTTCGACTTTCGACTATATTTTACATTATAGCATCCAAAGGGTTAATAAGGCGTTAAGGTTATATGAATTATACCTCATCAGCAAGATCAGAGTCTATGACTTTGGGGCATAAAGCTTTCAAATAAAAAAAAAATCCCCAAAACTAAACTTGGGCTTTAAAGTATTATTCCGTCATACGGTATAATGATCAATTTACTTTTCGAAATTTGAAAAGTATTCGATGTAATATTTTTCGATTTGTCTCTCATCTGTATTTAGATCGCAACTGGGCTGGATGCGATCTAAAATACAGAGAGAGACAAATGACAAGGAATTATTAAATCGAATCTTCCACCTCTCTGATAAATTTCATTTAATAATATTCGAAAAGTTATTAATTAACCAACTTCGTTGCTAAGTTACGGGGTGGGCAGCTTGCCAAGGCAAAACAAGGACAATCGAGCCCGCAAAATTTGCAATATTCACTTGTATCAGTGACATAATTTGGTAATCAATATGTAAAGCTTGAAAGGTCTACAATTTTCAATATTCTGTATAATGGGTTTGTGGGGTTTTTAGTGGCATTTTAGGGTCTAAAAACATACGAATTGTATTCAATTTTCATTGTAAAATCTGCCAAACTTGCACTTTTTTGAGTTCAATTTGAATGTGCACAGAAATTGCAACCTGGAAAGTGAAAATATACTTCGATTTTACTTGCTGTTATGAAAGCATGATAGCATGAAAATATTGTTTCACATCATTTTTTTTGCGCTATGCCGTCTTCCGTTCCACATGCAGTGAAAAGGCAAAACCAAAAACGTGAATTCAGGCCTCCAAATGTCACGCCATAACCACCATAAAATGCATATTTTTAAAATATTTTTTAAATAATTGGATGCATATGCAACAACATTTATTTGGGGGGCAAATCAACGTGCATCTATATCCCTATCATTACATGCACTTTTAGATTTTGAGTGGATTTTATTTGGAGAATACGGCGCGCATTTAATAATGTGTCAGCGTGCCGTAACCATTTTAGTTAGCGGCGTGACGTTAGCGGGAGTGACATCCCAATTGAATTGCATTGGGTACCTTTGCACCAAAGGCTCACACCCGCCCCCGCCCCCCCTCCGCTACAAAAGAGTTTCAAGAAGAGACATCAGGTGTGTCATGCTGTGAGGGGTGTGACCGGGTGTTCCGGTGAGGTTTTAATCTGCTATGGGCAATAGTTCTTTGTAGCAAGGCTTTGTGCACTAGCATTTATGTAAGGTTTTTAAGGATATTTCCTCAGACAATGACCTTGGAATCATCTTCATTCACATCAAAAGATGCTCCCTGGCATATAGCAGCATTCTGATTCTAGGGTCCTTGGTGGAAGTTAAAACAATAGTCTGTTTTGAGCTAATGTTTTGTGTTAAATGTGTACTGTCAGCTAGATTATGCAAGTATAGAATGCTAGTTGTGAAACATCAAATTTGCTTAACCCATGAACTGGTAAGAGGTTTTTGAGAAATTCTAGATTTTTTATTTGTTTTTGAAAAAATAACTTTAAAATGTATGTGTTTTTATTGTTTTATGAAGATATACACCATTTTGAAGAGCAAAAATTGAACTATTTCATAAAAATAACTCTGGTATGAAGAATTCAATCAATTTTACATTATGTAACACTAAAACTCAAATTTGAACTTGGAATAATTGATAGTTTATCCAAAAAATATGAGAAATTATGATATTTTTCATTTTTTATGAATTTGTCTTCTAATTTCCTATTTGAATCTGTACATTCACATGTCAGGAATCTTTTCAGCTTATTTGACCTTTGACTTGCTTATTTGACCTTTGACCCCAGTTTATCATTAAGGTCCTTATACATATAGGGTATCTACCATACAATTTAGTTGCAAATGGCCTGATACCAATGCCAGTAGAAAATTACAAGTTTATATTATTTGACCTCATTTGACCTTTGACCTACATATGTGACCTTTAACCCCCAAATAACATTGAGGTCCCTGTCATACATCTACCACCCAAGTTTGGTTACAAATGGGCTTGTGGTTAGATAGTTAGTAGTTTGGGCCCTTGTGGGCCCAGCCCCCCTGGGCCCCCAGGAGGGCTGGGGAAATTGAAGATATGATGATTGACATAAAATAGTTTTGATAGTAACTTAATTTCAACTTAGTTTGGGATCAAAACATATTTCAGGGATGTTTTTCTAAGTAGCAAGGGAGACAATAGTCAATTTGCATTGCCTGTGTGTGGATGTTTCAGATGTCACGCCGTAACCGTCACGCCGTAACCAGATATTGATTTAAGTTTTAAGTCATAATTGAGAAAATATTCAACCAATTTTCTTAAGAATGGCAGCATATTAAACTTAGAACATCACAGAGTCCAATCAATAAGTTAAAGTTGTGATAGCCATTTGAAGTTCACAGAGTTTGAGCAAAATGTTTTCTTGTCAATTATGCATGTCCATTTTACGTCACGCCGTAACCATGATAATGAATATTCATATCTCATTAATTCAATGGATCACTGTAAAAATTTTTGGCATTTTGAAAAGTGGGTACCAACAACTATTGTCATGTACCATTTGTTTGTTGATAAAGGTTAAAGTATGCATGATAAATCCGTTTCAATGCTGAAATTTGTTTCTGAATGTCACGCCGTTACCTTGGAACTGCCCTTATATAATGTAATTTAAATTTAGTTGTCATTTTGTTTAAAGGGACACTCATAGAATACAAGGTACTAGTATTGTAATTTGATTGATTACTTCACAATTGTTTGGAGATGTCTATTAACATTGAATAAATGTTGTAGTATAAACATTAAGAGTTACCTCCTAAAAACTTTTTAACTGTAGTACTCAATGCACCTTTGTAAAAAAAAATGGTAGACGTACTAGATTGATTGTGAGCTTATTCAAAAAATATCATTATAAGCCATAAATATGAACAGAAAAGAAGGAATAACAAAAACAAAGAAATTGTGCTAAGTACATGTATACATGTAACTGACGTGTGAGAGATAATACATTTTTTTTTGCCGCAACCGTGCATGATTAAAAATAGAAATAAGTTTCTTTCCACTTTCTCTATCTATCTATCTATCCATCTATCTATCTATCTATCTATCTATCTATCTAGTTATCTATCTATATATTTACCTGTCTATCTATCTATCTAGTTATCTATATATTTACCTATCTATCTATCTATCTATCTATCTATCTATCTATCTATCTTGTTATCTATCTATCTCTCTATTCATCTGTCCATCTACCTATCTATCTATCTATCTATCTATCCATCCATCCATCCATCCATCTTTCTATTTATCTATTCATCTATCTATATCCATACAACCCCTATATCTCACGGTGTTTTGTTTTTGTTTGACTAAGATCACTTCATTAAGAATGAACGAAACGAACGAATAGCGTTTGAGCTTGTCCTGCCGAGGGCGGCATGCTTGCTGAGTTGTCTGTAATTAACTAGAGTGCAACTGCCTGATTGAATACGCCCCCACAAGACTCTTTTGGTATTTATTAAAAAAAAAAATGCTCCGTTTAGATAGAAGAAGACTGATTCATATGAATTACATTGAATTTTACTCTTCACGGGTGACTTCAAGGCATGTGGCGGCGCCAGGATAAATTTATAGGAGGGGCGAAATCCGTCGGGAAAATTTTGCTTGCCATTTTTCTTTTTACTATTGGAAGCCAAATGGCATCCCTGTAGCGCCGCCTCTGCTTCAAGGTCCTTCATGAAACAATCACTGTCTTTATTTCTCAACAAGAATAATGTACGTTTTCGATGAAAATTTATAGCCGAGACACAAAGTTGGCCTCCTAAATAAATAAGAATATAAGATTTGCCCTATTTCTAGTCCACTTTTATCAAAACGTACCCACGGACATATTGTCTACGTGTCTGTTCATAACGTATAATATACGTTGTTATTTGTCCTCGTTAAGGCAATAATGTTCCAATTTGCGGGGACAAAAGGAGACTGATATTTTTTTCAATTTATTTAAAATCAAAGCACTGATTAAAATGACACTGAACTTTTGCAATATTCTATTAGATCTAGAAAAGTTACACACAATGTCCCCAACGTATCGTACTTTCAGCTATCATCTTTCTGAAGTGTACGAATTGTGTCGCTAACGTTTGTCATTTGTTTTGTTTTTGCTTAAATTGTTATTTGTACGCCACTGAAAATAATGAAGTGCATTGATAACGTTTAACCTCTTTCTGTACATATCGAATACTCGTTTCCGAAAACAATTATATCTCTGTCTCGTTTGGAATAAATTACAACATGTGTTTTTTTTTTAAATTGTAATTACAGCTGCATGTCATTCGGCATCGTTATGTGTGTGTGTTTTTTCTACACTGTGCACATGCACGAGACAAGTTAATGTTCTGTTGATTTTTACATTGCAGTGCGTAATCATTGTCAAAAAATACCATATATTCTGCATTATCTATCTCTCTCTCTCTGTTTCTTTCTTTTATGTTTACATAAATTATTTATAATTTCAACGTAACATGTGTCGATATTAAACATAATATTACTTACTATAACTCCTGTATGATATAATACATATCTTTAATTACATATTCTATATTCTATATTCTATATTCTATATAGTATATTCTCTGTTCTATATTCCATTTTTGTATTCTGTGTATTATGTGATATATCTATATTCAATGATATATTGTTTTATGTTTCATATTCCATATTCTATTTTCTACAGTTAATTTTTCTATATTATACACTGTTATATATTCAATATTCTTTACACTGTACTCTACATTCCGCATTCTATATATGATATATGTTCTATATTCTATCATAGTCTATATGAAATATATTCATATATGAATATATATTCATGAATATACATATTTATATATATTCATATATAAAATATATTCATATTTTATATTGTGTATTCTTTATTCTACATTCTACATTCTTTATTTCATATTCTATATTCTATATTCTATATCTATATTCTAAAGTCTGTATTCTATTATATGTTCTATAATACTAGTACTATGGGTATATAAAACACTTCTCAACCTTTATAAATGGGATCTTATATTACAAGTTTACGGGATTTTACATCTTTCAGTGACGGCACAAGACTGAACTTAAGCAGCATTCCGTACCAATCATAAAAAATTCATGACTTTGTGAGAATCTGTAAACCATGGCAACAAGAGCACAGTTTTTCAAGCTGCAATTCCCAAAGATTAACAGGAGGGTCGAGACCCAATTGGTCTAGTATTATGAATCGTGCTGTCAGCTACCAACTGTGGGGTAGAGCGTAAATATCTACCTTATTTTGAAAGTTTGAAAAATGTTGTTTTTCCCTGCTTTACACCAGAAATTTTTGCATTTTTCATGACAGCTATCATTAGAATGGTCACAGAAATTACAAATTCAACATGATTTATTAGCGTTGAACATTCTAAACATTTCATGTCTGATGATATGATATTTTCAAATATGTCCGACTTTAAAAAGTAAGACGGATAGGAAATGTTAATACTTTTATAAAGAAATGTCAGTCTCTATCCCTGTTAAACTTTTTTCTAATTTTTAGAATATCTCATTCAGACAATTGATGAACTTGTTCCGAGTGTCATTTGCGTGTGCACTTATTCGTGTGTGTATGTACATGTGTACGTACATGTCAGTAATCTTGCTTACTAGTGTGTATGTATAATTATGTGTGCATACTAAGTTACTAACACATGACTGCACATGTGTTTGTGAAAGTCATTATGTATGTTTAACTAGAAACGAGGTCTTTTAAATTACATTATCATTTTGAAGCGTGGAAAGGGGTCTGTTGTTTATATTTCTATAAATGTACATGGATTTGTGCAATTTATTTCAGTTGTAGTCCTATTTCGTAATTGTCTACTGTATATTCAACATATTTGTTTTGCACCCAAACAGTCAGAACATGATTTTTTATGCCAAAGTTATTTCCATTTTGTGCATGACAATAAAATTTGAATCTTGACTCGATATGCCCTCGAATTACGAGTAATATAGTCTACACCATACCATGTACAATACCGACCAATGATGTGTTACATCTTTCATGCGGGTATTGGTTTGAGTGGCATACAATAATGTGGTATTTCTTTTCGGTGTTTACGAGTCATGCAAGCTTCGTCCATGCACGCCTGACAAAAGTCACTGCTGCTGTTAGCAACTCTTTTGTGACAGAAATGTGCGTGTTGTGACAAAGCTCCTATACATTTCTATTCGATACATTTCACACACGAACACACGGGGAGTGGCCGGCTGCTGGGAATCTAGGTTACTATACCGTGTCGTTATGGAAGCTTTTATGAAACACATTGTAGATCGTACTACCATACACTAGATGAAACTTTATCCCTCTTCATTTTACAGAATAAATAGTTCATGCATTAATCTTTTTGCCTACGCGAAAAGAAGCTACGTTTTAAAACGAGTCGACACTGGCGTATTTTCTGAGGCTTGTGTTGCAGCATTTGGATTTAAGGACAGGGCGTCTCAAGAAGAAAATATGCATCTGAGAACCTTCAGCACAGTACAAGAGCTAGAAACTTAGTTTTTTTAGTGACCGTTAGACTCTGATTTAAATTATTGTCTCCTAGAGACCATTCCCAGCATGGAGACAGCAACTAAAGAATGTCTCAAAACAGGACATTTGTACCATGCTACCATAAGGGAACAGGATGCTCCAAAGACGATGACGATGACGACGACGATGACGACGACGTCTGTAAATAAATTGATACCTAAATATTAGATAATACAGAAATAAGTAAATAGATAAATCAATAATCAATAAATGAGTAGATAAATAGAAAGAATATAGACCAACATCATTAATGAATTATTGAGACTTATATACAATCTTCCATAAAGCTTTCGGGCAGTTTTACTTATGGAAGACGTGGATGTGTGAATTAAAAATTGAATAAAAGGACGGTCATTTGTTGTTACATGGATGTTGAATATCACTCTAACTCTAGAGAAACATAAATTAGGCGAAAGGATCTTTCACCGAGTGTTTTTACCAAACTAATTTCCTCTCCACATATCTGGGCAAGTAAAAACACTTCCTGCGTGTAAAGCTTATTAATACAAGTTTTCATCCCCGTCGATCGAAAAATGATGTTTACTTCCTCGAAGATTTACATTGAAAGTCCCGTCCATCGGGAATAACGAGGATGGATTGAAGTGTGATTCGTGGCGCTATAATGCACTCCCATGTGTGCAATGCAAGGTTGTTTGATAGCGTATACGCCGTATTATCGGCCTGTAAATTGCAACATGATATATCATTAGTAGGCCCATGGACCCTACTGATTTACCGTGTACAGATCGTAGGGGCGTAATGGGTATTTTTGCGCGGGGGAGGTGGGGGTTAGAGAATTACGATGACAACATCATGATAAAACTAATTGCGTAGTAAAAAGAAGAGGAGACAGATATTCCATTGGAAAATAAACGGTTTCTTGAAACATGCAAGCTCAGAGTACGCTGTAAAACGTGTGTTTAGCAATCGTTAGTGTTTAGAAAGTGAAAGCAAAAGTGTGTTTAAAAAATGTATGTTTAGTTTATTGACACTTTGTGTTAAGAAATTGGACACAGATATTAAAGGTAAATGACATGATTGGGGGTAGTCCTCAACTTGGGCAGAAACTATTCTAGAATCAAGTTAACTATGCAAGGATAATCCTGTGAAAATCTTGTAGTCAAACGTTGACTCATTCTAAAATAAATAATGTCAATATCACTCGTAGCACGGAAACCTGCTGTGTGGCTCTCTATGGGGCTTACTGTTATCGTCCCCGGATAAAATTAAAATACTCCTATGTTTAGGCTATGCTTGATTCCCCTAAAGTAAACAAATTACAGACAAATTCTCCCAGGTGGGAGATCCACTCCTGCTAGTGTACAGTTAATATATATTTGCAACTCATTTGGTTCTTGAGGCATTTTCAAGTGTTCCCAATCATGTCACTATAACCTTTAAGTGATTTGACACACAGTGTTTAGCCTCTGGGCATGTTAACAGAGTAATAGCAAATTTATTCAAATAGGCGTTTACACGCTAAACTACCGTAGTTTTTACAGTGTAATTTGACTGGGTCTGGGGTCCATATTTGTCATCGGTATAGAACCAGAAGGGCGTTAACGCAATACACATTGACAAACAAAAAGGCGTTAATACCATTGACATTGTACAGTGATAGCGCCCTTCTGGTTCTCAACAGGTTCTGCGTTAACGCCCTTTTGGCTCTATACCTACGTTATATTCTTGAAATCAAAACACACAATTAGCACTACAACATCACAGGCATAGTTGAGGACAAGGGACCGCCCCTCCCCCTTAAAGGTTGATCAGCAAGTAAAAACAATAACAATTAAACTAGAAAAAAACGAAGGTGGCCCACATTTTGGTAAATTGGTCAACGGGATTTTTCTTGAAATTACTATGAAATTTGTATTATTTGAGGAAAAAAAACTATTATGTGCCCCCCCCCTTGAATAATCCTGCCTATGCAATTGTAAACCATTTTTTAAATTTTATTCGGGGGGGGGGTCAGTATCTTAACCCCACCCCATCCCCACCCTTTCACCCTTGGGTCCCTATAGTGTGGGATTATAATGGTATACACATCGTTATGATTTAACGTGATGAGATTGTTTTCTTTTTTTCCTTGAGGGCACAATATGGCTTCATTATAACGTTATCTGACATAATAGGCCACATTTAATTGGTCCATACTGACGAAAAAGGTGTATCCTGGTTTTAATTCACGCCGCGGAGGATCGTTTATCCTAGATTTACGATTCCTATAAGAATAGCAAATTCTGAATATTGAAAATCAAGTTTACAACGTTCATTTGTTATTCAAGCAAAAGTCCACCTTTAACATTGTAAAAAAATGGGTTCCTGATCCCCGATTTGTCATAAACTTATCAAATTTACTTGTAATTTCTATATCACAATCTCCGTGAAAAATATAACCAAACTAAAATCAATTTAAATATAATGAATAATTTTGCGTGTTCTTGTTTGTTTTTTTGTTTGTGTGTATGTGTGCGTATGTGTGTATGTTTCAAAGCACAATGAAGCATTTTATTCCAAAAGTATGCATCAAATTCTACAGATAAAGTAACATTACATACAGGCAGTTTCATAGGGTTTCATATTGTGCATTTCTGCCACTCGAATGTTTACCAATTCAATTGTCTAGTTACCTTACGGAAACGCGTCCCTTGTTTTCCAACAAAGTATCATCAAGTTTTGAAAACACAATATAACATTGTGGAAGTCCCATTTTAAAAAGTGTCAAATATTGCTATCTGACATGTCTAACAGTGTTTGACGGGAAAAAATAAACACCCTAGAACACAGAAGTTTAGACAGTTTTGGTGTCACCAGTCAAATATGTACAGATAAAACATGAACTAATCTCAGCTAAGAAAAATTCTGCCACATAACACTCTATGGGGTGACCTAGAATGGTTGCTCACATTTTAAAAGCACGATCGTTTTGAACTGCAATTTTTTCAGGGCTTCATTTTTATCAGAGAAACTGGTAGCATGAAGAATCATAAACCTCAAGAGTTTTTTTTAATGGAAATATAGTTACACAATGCATTTAACTTCCCTTTCTGATTAATTATTCGAAACATATTGTCATCATCACACCGTATAATGCGACGAGGTGTTTCATCCACGGTCTTCTTATAATCCTATTGTTCTTTTGAGACATGTTCTCCATTTCCGCAGTGCAAACTAATAACGCGTTATCTCCTTATCGTTATTATCACTCCGCGTCCTCGGACACAAGCAGGCCTAGGGCTGCCACTCAAAATTTTGATTTCCCCCTACGCACACCACTTTTCCCCTACGCCTAATTATCACAATTTCCCCCTACGAACCCACGTTTTCCCTTAGAAAATTCACTTTTTCCTTACGAAGGTGTGTTTTCTCTACAAAATAACCTTAGTAAATGCAAAATATTGATCACGATTTCTTCGCCGGAGATGAACAAAATGGATGAATATATAAGAAATCCATTGAGAATTCCAAGAATATTTCTGAAAATTGTCAAAACTCCCTACATCCCCTACAAATCATCAAAAAACCCTACGTTTCCCCTATACGGAAGGTCATTTTCCCCGTAGGTATCCCCTACAACCTACGCAAGGCCAAAATCCCCTACGGTAGGGGATTTCCCCTACGAGTTGCAGCCTTGGACACAAGAGCCTTATGATAAGATATATTACGAACCAAGGTAGATACTGGCATTTTTTTTTCTTTAAGACGTTGACTTTTCCTTGCTATTCCATCATAAATCGGCTTACAGAGGCGTAAAAGCTTTGCCATTTCAGTTCGCGTGTATGTTCTGTATGACAGATTGTATAGACATCTCCGATAATTCTAACACAAGGTTTTTTGTCTTTCATCACACAAAACAAATAAGCAAAAAAAACTTAATATACAAAAGCAAATCAAATACTTAGCAGACAAAAAGATGATATTGCCTTAAAAAGCATATATTTCCGTTTTTACGTATAAATTCTCGTATACATTTTATTGGAGTCCTTTTATACGCAAATGGAACAGATTTATAACCATTCTTAGTTGAATAGTTGAAGGAACCTACACTAAAAAGTTAGTTAAAGCTATAGATGATCTTTCGTAACCATCTCGCATCTGAAACAACATATTCGGACTAGCATTACAATTATTGTTCCTTTTCCTCAAGGTGATTCGTATTTAAAGGGACTGAATCGTGGCCATCGACTGGCCTGATGAGAACAAAACTCAGGGCCATCAACCGGTTCGCTAGCTCCATTTCGAGTTACATACTGTATACGCGGTACAGTGTTTATTTTGTTGCAGTACTCAGCGGACCGCGATGGACGCGCACGCTAATACGAAAGAGCCCGAAGGCCCCGAATAATCAATTCGGCACGTTTCGGTAAGATTGGGAGGTCCTCCGCTCAGTTTGCTCCTTTCTCATTGGCCGTACTGAATACACGATCTGTCTGTGCGCTGCTGCGTGCATCGAACTGGTTTCGCAACACATCAACACCCACGCGTGCATACCTTTAACAAATTTAAAGATTCTGTCTATGACTTGCAGACGCCAAAATGAACTTATCGACCAAATACAGTAGCTAAAATCCATTTCACTATAAAGGTTCGAATAAATTTAATTAGACTAGTATCACAATCGCCTTCTTCATTTCTGAAGTTAATTTGTATTTACCAAATTAGAAAATTATTTGCATGATTATCACACCCCAAAATGAACTTGATATCGACCAAGAGTGAGCTTAAATTATTCATACAGTCCTGGACAAAAGTTGGGAATATGGTTATTTCTTTGCATAGCCCTGTTTTAAAGTGCAGATTTCTTATAAATAATGATTAATTACCCATACAGAACAATTATTATTACTAAGTTCAAATGAGCTTCACTCAGGGGCGGCGCCAGGGTAAAATTTTGGGAGGGGCGAAATCCGTCGGGGAAAATTTTGCCTGCCGTTTTACTAGCCAAAATGCAAGCCCAACAGCGTCCCACAAGCGGGGGCAAGGGGACTGACGACGACAAAAATCATTTTATGCCCGCCAGTTTTTATTTACTAGCAAAATCAACAAGAATAGAAAGGGGCGACTTTTTCGAAAAACAATAAAATTTCCGTCATTTTAATAGTAAGACAGGGGGTGGCCGCCCACCCTCTGACCACCCTATGGCGCCACCCCTGTCTCTACTTCAGGACAAGAAACCTTTTCCTGATATGATTGAAAACTGCATTTGGTAGGAAAATATATTCCAAACTTTTGTCCACGACTGTAAAATAATATGGAGATTCGCATAATTTTTTTTACGTCTCACAAAAGCCTTGGAGCTGAAAAGTCAGGTTTCGTTAAAAAAAACTTTTAAAAACGTTAACGTTAATATATTCAAACACAATGCACCAACGTAACGTCACTTACTGAATTTGAATTGTACACAGATGTTAAACTAGTCTGAGTACCAGCCTGATTCGTGTATCATCTAGTGTTGATCAAAGCTTACAAGGTCAAAACACTTACACTCATTCAGTTGGACAATTCTCGAGCAATTTTTTTTTTCTTTAAAGTTGGAGTCCACCAAATTCAAGATTAGTAAGTGAAAGCCACATCCAGTTTCTGAAAACTAGACTACCGTTACAAAAATACCAAAAAAAATCTTTTCAACACATGAATCCTAAATTCTGAACTCTGTATTTTCATGTACTGATCTCCAGTTGGATCAAATCTGAGCTAAAATGATTTGGTGGGCAAACCAAGCATGCAATCTTTAAACGCCAAAAGGAAATGTTTTTAATACCTTGTAGACCAAGAGTTTGTATATCAATACAATATCCCGTATGTATGATGGGCAACACTCTGTGTTGAATTAAACACGAGTTGTCGCATTGTGTTTGGTTCGAAACACACGTCTATTACGTCGCAAAATAAACTTATATCATGAAGCACAACCGAAATGTTCAGTCCTCAAATATAGTGTAGAAAAATAATCAAATTGCAACTGGTGATTCGACTCCACAAAATAATCTACCATTAATTCAGTCCTGTCACTGATGCAAGCATCCACGCTGCGATGCCGATTTAATTTTCTGTCATATCAAAATGGCCTTCGCGTGTTGCAAGCGAAAACTATAATATGAAAACGAACCTCGTTGGAGAAAATTGCAAATATTAAATTGGTCTTCCATGGTGATTTGCAATAAACAATATAACTAAAATGTGATACCGCGCTACAAACGGAAACCCACATCAATTTTTTTGTCGAATTGGTGAATCTATAATGAAAAACCCATTTCCAATTATATTCGCCGTGATTAAATGCATTAGCTGCTGATGGAAGACAAAATATATGCAATCGAGTATGATTGGTTTATCTTTTTTTACGAGGAGCACCGAATTAAATTGAGATTTAGTAGCTCCATATGAGAATTTTAAATCAGTAATCCGTTACTGAAACAAAGTGCTTGGGATGGGACAATTTGTTACTGATTATGCACGCTTTTGTGGGAAGGATTGTAGTAGTCAGTAGTAGTAGTAGTAGTAGTAGTAGTAGTAGTAGTAGTAGTAGTAGTAGTAGTAGTAGTAGTAGTAGTAGTAGTAGTAGTAGTAGTAGTAGTAGTAGTAGTAGTGGTAGTAGTAATAGTAGTAGTAGTAGTAGTAGTAGTAGTAGTAGTAGTAGTAGTAGTAGTAGTAGTAGCAGTAGTAGTAGTAGTTGTAGTAGTAGTAGCAGTGGTAGTAATAGTAGTGGTAGTAGTAGTAGTAGTAGTAGTAGTAGTAGTAGTAGTAGTAGTAGTAGTAGTAATAGTAGTAGTAGTAGTCGATGCTGTCGTTGTTGTTTAGAAGTAGTAGTTGCTTTTGTAGTTTTATAAGTAGTAACAGAAGTTGCTTTTGTAGTTGTAGAAGAAGTAGTAGTAGTAGCAGTTGCTGTTTAGTGTTGTAGAGTAGTAGTTTGCTGATATGTGTTCGTAGAAGTAGTAAGTTAGTAGTGTAAGTTTCAGTAGCTAGTAGTATAGTTAGTAGATAGTAGTAGTAGTAGTAGTAGTAGGTCGATGCTGTCGTTGTTGTTTAGACAGTAGTAGTTGTTTGTTTAGTTTTATAAGAGGGGCCGTACCTAAACCGCGGGGGTGTGGGGGGTGGTGACACCCCCCAACTGATCTGGATATGTCTGGTAAAATCTTGCTCGCTGCCGTCCGGGGAAAAATTGAAAAAAGAAGGCGTAGAAAAAAAAAGAAGAGAAAGAGAAAGAAAAAGAGAAAAGAAGGGAAAAGAGGGAAGAAAGAAAAGAAGGAGAGAAGAAAGAATGGGAAAAGGAAAAGGAGAGGAGAGAAAAAAAGGAGGAAAAAAAAGGGATGGAAAGAAAGAAAAAGAGAGATGAAAGGAAAAACAAGAAAATGAAGAAGAAAAGGAGAAAAGAAAGGGGAGAAGAAAAGGAAAAATCACTAGCTAGCCAAAAGGGGAGGGGGCAGGGGGACAATTGCCCTCCTAATAATGCATATTCCGATTTTGTCCGGTACATATAGACATTTGTACCGACAAAATGTCTCAGGTACCGACGAAAATAAGCCAAGAATGGCACTTTCTTGAAGGCTAAAAGCCAATTTTTTCAAACTCGCTCGCGATAACGACCAAACGATTTGGTTGACGGTCTTTGCCGGTAATTTGTAAGTCATATTTATCATAACGTCACGTCGTCAGTAATAAGAAAAGAGAACCACGTACTTGTACCGACAAAATGTCTCGAAGTACCAGAGAAAAATAAAGCCAAGAAATGCAGTTTTTGAAGTGGTAAAACGCAAATTTTTCAAACTCGCCGGTCTGCTACTCGCCATAACGCCAGATTTGTTGACGGATGCTTTTGCCGATGATTTGTCAATATTTTATCAATAACGTCATTTCGTGCTCGTAAAGAGAGAACGACGGTCCATCTCTTTACCACAAAATGTCTCAAGTTACCGACAAAAACAGCCAAGACATTGGTACTTTTTGAAGTGTTAAACGCCAAAATTTTTCAAATCGCTCGCTTGTGCTGCTCGATATCGACCAAGATTTAATTGACGGTGATTTGTCGGTAATAGAAGCATTTGTCGGTAATGATCATTATCCCGATAGCGTCATTGTCGTCAGTAAATAGAACAGAGAACACGTTCTACTTGAGCATTCAACAAAATGTCCCCAATAACCAACAAAAATCATGCAATATAAATTGAATTTCTTAATGTAAAAAATGCCGAAAATTTCAAACTCGCTCGCTCGCTCTCCAGCTCGCCAAATCAGACTCATACTTTAACAAACTTTCCTTTTACCCACAAATGTCCAGTTCCATAATGGTATGATAAATAAAATCGTCAGTATAGAACAGAGAACCACGTCATCTTGTGTTCAACAAACCTGTCCACTAAAACAAAAATCATGCAATAAATTGAATTTCTTAATGTAAAATGCTGAAAATTTTTTCAAACTCGTCGCTCCTCTCGCTCGCAAAATTAACTCATACTCCAGTAATGTTGGTTTTGGGGTAGGTGTAGGGGTGTTGATGGCTCGTCCCTTGAGGGGCAGAGAGGATCGTCAATGCTGTTTGGAAACTCTATGGCATTGGCGCTCTTCATCCCCTCCGGGGCACTGGAGTTGGCTTCTCATTGTCAGCCAGGATTAATGTTTTCGATGTATTTTGTTAGATTTATTTATTTTGTCTTTTATATGTATTGTCTGGTGAAGGGCTCATGTCTCGGCGCAATAGTAAAGATTTTACTTTTGTGAGCCCTGTGGCCATGCCACTAGATAACATTGATAATGTTTTTTATTGCTATCGTTCTATTTATGTTTTATGTTTATCGATGTCTTACTATTGTAAATTGTTTGTGTATCTGGTACACATGTTTTATGATTGCCGAATAAATACAATAATATAATAATAATAATGAATAAATAATAATAATAATATAAAGAAAGGGGAAATGTTATTGATATTAAGATGTAAAAACGAACCAGTGAAAAATGAATCACCCGGGGGGGAGACATTGAAAAAGGCTTCCAGAAAAGCAATGTTATGTCAAACATAATGGAACCTCTGTATAGATTTCAAAAGGAGGAGGAACTTTCAAAAGCCAGAACTTATTAAATAGAAAATGCGGCGCTCATGATGCTAGCCCTCAGAACACCAATTCGGTACCACGGCAACGCATCCGAACGCCAAGCAGGTATCAGTTAACTAGCGCGGGAGAACATCTAATAAATATTGGTATATAGTTTGCCCCCCTGACCATTTGTTCACCTAGGAAATCACATGTTTGTCGATAACTATGAGAAGAATAACATTTTATTATACCCTAAAGACAAGCGTTCTGACGCCTTGAAAATGCATTGCTGTTTAGGCGCTCGCTCGCTTTGCATTTCTCGCGCCATAAAAAAATTCAGCTTTATGATAAATGATTAAATTCTGTATCTCATCCTAAGTATGAACCCCCTCCGAGCCCTCCCAAATAATAACAATTGCCGACACCTTTTGCAAGACAAAAAGAGGGCCACTTCATGCATTCCTTCATGAAATATGGGCGCTGAACACACTTTTCGAAGGCCAAAAATGTCAAATTTCGAACCCTGGGAGGGGAGCCATCCCAGACCCTCCCCAATCTTGTCACAAAACAACCTTTCGCACAAACCTTTTGCACAGAAATTTCAAATTATGCATCCTTCATGAAAATAGCCGCTGAACACACGCACATTTCAAGGCCAAATGTCACATTTCGAACCCTGGGAGGCGGAATGCCCTCCCAGGACCCTGTGCCCAATTTTAACGCCATATCAAACAATTGCAAACTTTTGTACAAAACGACCAAAGAGACAAAAAAAAGGGCAATTATTGACAAAATTGAAAAATGGCCGCTGAAACGCACCTTTTCAAGGCAAAAATATCAAATTTTTCTCACCCTGGGAGGGGAACTCCCTCCCAGACCCTCCCCAATTCATTATCAATCAACAATCGCCACACCTTTTTGCACTCCAGCAAAAATACAAGATTTATGTGCTTATTTCAAATGGAGAATGAAATTGTTAACAAGGTGTAAGAGGGGTGCAGTAAAAATTGATTAGGATACATAATTAAACATGCCCAGAGCTTTATACGGTTGTAATGTATAGACGTTTGCCGTCGGTAATTTGCGGAAAAATTGTCGGTAATTAGGCTCTTACACCCCCCCCACTCAAAAAGGTCTAGGTACGCCCCTGTTTATAAGTAGTAACAGAAGTTGCTTTTGTAGTTGTAGAAGAAGTAGTAGTAGTAGCAGTTGCTGTTGTAGTTGTAGAAGTAGTAGTTGCGGTTGTAGTTGTAGAAGTAGTAGTAGTAGTAGTAGTAGTAGTAGTAGTAGTAGTAGTAGTAGTAGTAGTAGTAGTAGCAGTAATAGAAGAAGAAGAAGTAGTATTCTGTGTACCAGGATCAAATATACAACAGAGAAACAACGATAAAACGTAAACGGGAATATAAAAGGGGTATCTGCGACAGCTGGATAAATTATCCTTTGGATTTTTTTTTTTATGACAGAGTGAATATGCACTGATTGGAAAGAATAAGAATGTCAAATCAAGACAGATTTTCTGGGACGAACGCATCCCCTTTGGATGCAATGACAATCATTATACTGTATGTAGGAAGACTCCGTTTGTACACCTGTTGCTTAATTTGATATATTTCTTTTCATGTTCCGTGTTTTGTTTTTGTTTTTATTACACAGACACGTAAGTCAAAGACAAGTTGACTCGTATTTTCTGAAAGCTTTTCAGAACATCACTCCCAACATGTTTTCAGGAATAAACCTGTAAGTATTGCATAAAGAGAGACATTTATCAATTTGGGGGTAAAAAAAAATATAATATAAAGAGATTAAGAGTATAATATAATTGGATTTTTTGTAAACTTCAGGATGATATCAAGCGAATGATGCTTCTTTTTGTTGTTGTTCATCATCTCCTTTTTCTCGTCTTCTTCTACTTCGTCTTCCTCTTCTTCTTCTTCTTATTTTCTTTTCTTCCAAACGTATCCTACCC
>JZLH01S0196057.1:1716-16004 GCA_001188425.1 Eucidaris tribuloides | reverse complement strand
AAAGCGCCTTACTCAAAATCAATGATCTCGGTATCATTTTATTGGAAAAAGAACGTTCTAACCAACAAAATAAAAATTAGTGACATTTTGCCAATAATGGTGAAGAAATTAGCGATTATACTCGTAGCATTCTTTCTGGGCCACCCTGTATATGCCATATATTTAGTTTCATGTCCATATATTTTTGCGATTCTGTGTCAAGATAGGGAATTCACAAGAGTATATTTTCGTGATATTATTGTATTTGCATTCACTTTGTTAAAAAATGTCAGGAAGTGAAAATTTTCGCGCTCAGTAGGTCACAAAATTTGTGAAATTAAAACCACCCCTAAACATTCATCGTATACAGTATTCTACCGATGTGTATCACGTCACGTTACACACACTCATAAGCCCACAATGTAGCTTGTATGTGTGTGTGTGTGTGTGTGTGTATTTAAAACAATTTATTTTTCCCCCTTGGGACTGGGGGGTAATATCATTACATACCCACTATATTGTTGCATGCATTGTGGTGGTCAATACATACACTACAAGGTCAACATTTAGCATCTATGGAAATAAGTACCTGCACAAGTTTGCCACCTGCCCATAAAAAGTATTGGTTAATGCCACTTGCCAGGAAAACATAAAATTCTTGTGGAGGTTTGGAGGAGACATTACAGAAAACACACACATACTTGTAATTGGTGTCACTCGGGGAGGTGTGATACTCGGCAAATGTAACCATGGAGATTTCAGTTGATCCCAGTTTATTGGTTAGGTATTTTGGCCTGAAAAAAATTATATCCAGTTCGGGTAGTTTATAGTGACTTTCACTTGTAAGACTAGAGATCCTCAGTTACACACAGGATTTTTTTATTTTTATTTTTTTTAGGGGGGGGGGGTAAGGGTGTAAAATATTTGTATTCTCTAGTGTAGCCGCAAATTAACACGCGTCCCCAGCTCTGAAAACATGGAGTAGGACTGTAGAGGGCATATTTGCGGCATTTTAATTGCAATTGTCTATTTGGGGGAACTCCCCAGTTCCCTGCATATCCCCAGTTTCATGGTTAAAAAAATCATACAAACTTCCCTGATTGACACCAATTGCAAGTGCATGCACACTCACATACATACACACAATCAATGAAAACTTCTTTACAGGTATACTGTTGAAATTTCATTTTATAAAGATAACACCCAAACTTAATTATTCTTTTGATTGTCCTGGGTTTTGCTTTAATTAAATGTAGCGAGCAATGGAATGATGAAATAAACTTATTTGTTTCTCACTTTAAAGTGAATAACAGAATTATCAACTCTTCATGTACACAGATATATAATCACGGCAATGGTTCAATAAAATTTTATTTGAAAATATACTGCTTTCATTTTGTCGACAAGTACATACAATTCACAGAATAAATATATGATATGCCTCTCACAGGTATTTTAATGCCACTATTTAGTACTGTATATTCACAATATACTGGCTAAACTACATAAAAACATTCTAGTGAATAAAATAGTATGGAACAATCAGTTAAGGAATCCTTGTTAAATTTACTGATTGAAAGACTAATGTGCATCAGCTGGCAGTACTTGATGTTTTGTACTGTTGAAAAATTGACACAAAGAGTATTTAAACAGCAGTTTTCATTCTTGAACATTTCCCTAGAAAATTAAGAACTTGCTAATTGGTTACTCAATACACATCCACACAGAGTAACGAGTTCAAGGCAGGGCATCTCTTTTGCATGCCTAAAAATTAACATTTTGTAAATACAATGGCATTTAGATGAAAACACCATCTGGGAACCTTTAGCAAAATATAGGAGCTAGAAACTCAGTTTTAGTGGAATTATAGTGACCATTAGACTCTGATTTAAAATTGTTTCTCACGAGGAAAAAATTCCTGCCATAGAATGTTCACTAAACGGCTATTGTTTTTCTTTCGCATATTTTAAATTCTAGGTAATTACTGACCCCCATATTTCACAGACATGCCCTTCATCAATAGCCTAAGGTCATGGGTTATCTTTTCCTGGTCTGCGGGGATGTTTGCAAATGAGATCCACTGCAAGCCAGTCACATGCACTTTGTTCCTCTAAACACTGGAATTACAAGTATAAACTTTAGTTATTTACTAAGGGGGACATTGAAACTGCTTCCTCATAACTTTATAATCGTCAAATATTTATAATACAAGTACATAGTCGTTTACTCTGGGAAAAATTAAACTTTATGACCATGTTACTCATACAATTGCCAGACAATGAATAATAATGGACAAAGTGAAAAACAACACTACATGTGTAAACATTCTCAAATTTTATGAATGGTTATTCTACGTGTAATATGGTACCTCCATTCCACCTGTTTGTAAACTTCCCTTTTTTGTATTCTGTGCAAAAACAACAACAATCATTTATACATACCCATACAAAATAATTGTTGACATCACATTAAAAATATTAGATTAGTGTACCTTCTGAACTTATAATTGGGATTAATTGCATAGTAATGGTGAAAAATGAGTTTTGCTCATATTGTATTTTCAGATTGCATGCTCTGAAATGTTTCCATTTTTTGAAGAATTAGTACAGTGCACTCTCGATATAAAGAAGTCCTTGGGACCCATCAAATTTGTTCTTTATAACGAAAATTCTTTATATCAGGGTTGCAAAAACAATAAAATACAAAGGAAATCCATGATATGGGACCAGAGATTTTACTTCTCTATAATGAAATTTTGTTATATCAGTGTTCTTTATAACGAGAGTGTACTGTATATTAAAACCGTAGAGGTCCCCAACAATTTTGTGACAGATGATGTAAAGAGATATTTTCTCGCTGGTTATCTACATGTACAGGTAATTATCACAATATGTTGTGCTAACAATTTTCAGCAAGCTTAATGTTTCATGGCTGGTAGTGGTATCACAATACCAATGAAGGATTGACAAAAAAGATTATCAGATTGACCAAAAGTATACTGTGGGTTTAGAGTCATCATTACTGGTGATAATTAATAGCATTATTATATTGCTTAGAATCCAAATTTTCAACGTTCTTTGCTTCATGGATATTGGATACTCTATACTAGGGGTTTTCAAATAGCGGCTCGCGCGCCACTTTTGGCTTATCGGACCATCCGAAGTGGCGCATGGGAGCTGCTATTAAAGAAAAATATATTGTATAATTTGTTTGAATTTGTTTTTCTAATGTTTATATTAATTAAAGCCATTCTGGGCCCATTAAAAGGCCTCGTATTTAAAAACTTTGGGGGGCTCTGCCCTGTCGATCCCCGCCAGGGGCCCTTTAGCGGGCCCTTGGACCCCACGCCGCGATGTGTCGCTGGCTTGCTTTGCGTGTTGGATCGTGGCGCAGTACAAATTCTCGACAACAAATATGGCACTTCAACAATAATAATTGAGAACCCCTGCACTAAACATTCATTAATAGAGGAATGGAGGTTTCAGGCTATTCCATAATACTCTTATGACATAAATGGGTAATTAACTTACCCTTTACATACACCTTTAAAATAATACCTCTCAACTGCCAAACTGAATTTAGAAAACATAACTGAGTGAAAGTAACATAAAAGGATGAAATGTTTACATGTAGTCTCAAAATTTTTTAAAACAAGGGTGCTGTTAAAATCTGCATGTACTGTGTACGACAGGTCATTATAAAATATCAAATACGTGATACATCACGTAACCTGAAAGTTACAGGTCATGAGTACAAAGGCAGTGGATCTCTTTTGCATGCCTAAAAATTAACATTGTGTAAATACAATCGCATTTAGAAGAAAATGCCATCTGGGAACCTTCAGCAAAATATAGGAGCTAGAAACTCAGTTTTAATGGAATTATAGTGACCGTTAGACTCTGATTTGAATTTTTTTCTCGCAAGAAAAAATCCTACCATAGAACATACACTAAACGGTTATTGTTTTTCTTTCGCATTTTTCAAATTCTAAGCAATTACTCTCCCCCAGATTTCACAGACATGCCCTTCATCAATAGCCTAAGGGTATGGGTTATCTTTTCCTGGTCTGCGGGGATGTTTGCAAATGAGATCCACTGCCTTTAAAAGATTCATATAAAGTATACCTGTAGTTCTGCAGTCCATTTGTGTGCGTGCGCACAGTCGCACACACACACACACAAACACACACACACACACACACACACACACACACACACACACACACACACACAAGTCAAGAGGAGCCTTTAGTTCAATGCCTGACATATTGTTGCTGTCATAATCATGTCTTACAGATCAAGACATTCAGTCAGTGTACTTGGAATACTACTTGAACGCCTTTGTTTTCACATCGTCTTTCAAGGTCTTTCCATATTGCAGAAAATAACAATAAACAATCAAACATATTTTTTAAATAATTATCTATGAAAGGCAATGTCATTTAAGCTATTATTGCACATTATGTTTAATCAGCAGTTCTGACAATTTTGTAAATCACTACTTGATGACTGAGTTCTTTTAATCGACATACAATCTTGGCTTGTGTTAATTAACATTTTTTTCTCCTCCATTTTTCTGTTAAACCTATACATGTAGATATCATCATCTATTAATGCCCCCCAAATCACATGCTCTGAAACGCCTCAATTTTTGAGAAATTAATCAAAAATAAAGATGTTAGATAGCCCCTGATATTTTGTCATTGTATAAATCTGCTCACTGATCATTTAATTTCACATTATCTAGTCATTTCAAACAAATTTCAGTAAGTTTGATAATTTGATTACGTTTTCTGATGTCTGGTACTCTGCTGTCACAATACATAAAAATTTGTCAGATCGGCCAAAACTATATCCCATTCCCTACTTAAAACATTTAATTTGAATTTTAAAAGCATAATACAAAAAATTGCATCAGCATAATTGATTTCACACCCATCTGACTAACCAATACTGAGATATGAGAAACCCATTTCCATGGAGCATGCATATACATCATTCTGTGATTAATTCCATCAAGATTTCACAAATAGCTCATAACACCGAGCTACTCTTGTCAAATAATGTCAATGTCAGATACCATTCATTAAACCCTCCTTCGAAACTATTATCTGGACCCAATTACAAACTAATTTTGTTGGTAGGCCTATGTAGAACTTAGATGGGTAATAGAACCTTGTTCTTATACAAAAAACCTTAGCATGAATATGCTTGCTATGTAAGGTTACAAAAACAAACTGAAAAGTACTGCTGGGACCAGCAAAATTACACTGCTACAAGAACGTTAGAACCAGCAACATTTTCTTGTTAATTAAATAAGATGGCTTTGTTATATCAAAGGTCAGTATAATGATGTTCCACTGCATATATCGTCGTGGCTATTACGAACCGGCGAACAATTCATTTTGGTGCGCAAACGCAATTCCGAGAAAATCGCGTTTGAAAAAAGTGCACTTTTCCAACAAAAAAAATTCTTGTTTCTCGCTGTTACAGATGACTGAATTTTAGCAAAGTGACCAATATAAATACTCTAGTTTCTGGCTTACTGATTATTTTGAGCCAATATCATAAAATTATAAATATATTCAGCGATAAAATTGTTTGGCAGTTCGTAAAATCCACTGCTTTCGCGTATCGCCATCGTTGCGTGTATTGCCTATGGACGAACAATTTTCGCGTTGAATTGTTTGACGGTTCGTAAAACCCGCGCCATCACGTGCGCGCATACCTTTGTGTACTGTTTGTCGCTCGCACCAAATTGTTTATGGCTTCGTAAAAACCGCGCCTATCCAGTGCGCTATACCTCTGTGTACTGTTCGTCCGTTGCGCCCTCGTTTTACAACCGATAAACAATTTGTGACGAAAGGGTGTTTTAAACTTCGGTATATTTCAAAAAGAAAACATTTTACTGTCTAAAAACTTTGGACATGATAGTTTATAATAATGTACTTTTCATAATACGATGAAAACTCAAAATCAAAAATTTGACCCCAAAACAACTGTTTTGCGGTTCGTAAAAGCCACGACGATATAAATGTAATTTTAAGGGGATTAATGTAGCCACAAATGTAGCTACCTAAATTTCATTTGTAATTCCAGTGGTCAGGATTCAATTGCAATTCAGTTTCCTGATCTCATGGTTTTAATACAGTGAGAGCTACATAATTAGCCAGTTTGTATTGAAAATTGCACAAGTGCAGAAAAGGGACATATTTGTACAAACTACAAAAGTTGTGCAAGTAGGCATTTAAAAAAATATCTCAATGTGAAACATAATGTAATAAAACCTGCTTGAGGTGTGTTCAGGAATGCACAGATGAAGGTTTTCCCAACAAAATGAAGCAAAAAAAGCAATTAATATGCAGCCCACAGAGTACCGAAGTGTGATGTCACTCTTTGGCTGAAATATGTGTGGACAATGGCTGAACCAGGTAGAGTGCTCACAGAACAGCTGGTTGTTTCTACCAATAGGAGAACTGCAGTTGCACTGACTTATGATTTTGTTATTGTTCTCACATATTTCCAAACCAGTTTGCAGGGGGAAAAAAACACAGGGGTGCAGGGCAAATCTCGCCCCCAAAATGGCAAACGAACCCCCGTAAATTCCTATAGGGTTCAATACAAAAGAGTAAACAGGAAAAGTAGCCCCCCAAAAGAAAAATTTTTTTTTTTCCTTGTCAGTTTGACTTTGCTTTCTATTATTTTAAGGATAGTTGGTCTAAAAGGCAACATAAGAAGAGCTACTATCTGGAATGAAAAGACATGCGGTAAACCTCTAGGAATAGATATCTCAATAACAAAGGGTACAGGTACTGTAGCTCTGAAGTCCAAGATTATGAGTAACATGAATCGAAGTGATGTATTCAATGTGCAAGTCACATTGATATTAGTGGTTCAAACTATCAAAAACTATCACATTTGTACATCCGACACACACCTCAAAAGAAATCTGGTTGGTACATGGTCGAGATTTCGCCATTGATGTACGCTGTGACTACATTCTGCAAGCTCGGCAGTTTGGATTTCATCTTGTCTACGGCAGCGATGGCTATATTGCACTGTGACAGATCCAGAAACTTGAGGTGTCGGCAGTACATCTGAAGAGCATCCAGGGTCTTCTCTGTGATTGGACATCGAGGAATGACCAGGGATGATAGTCGTGTCAGATGCTGAGCTAACATTGAGACACCTTCATCCGTGATCTGATGGCAGTCACTGAGAGTCACATTGCGGAGGTAGGGGTTATTCAGGGCTATCGATACCACGCTCTTGTCGGTGATGTTGCGGCACATCCGCAGGTCGAGAGACTGGAGACGGGGGAACGTAATGCTCATTTGGATGCACCGATCTGTCAGGTGATGGCAAGAAGCGAGATTCAGATGCTCCAGGGTCGTTATTGCGTTGATGCCGACTCTCGTGGTAGAGTTGAGATACTGTTCCATCTCTTCTTCGGGAATAGTCAAGATGACTTCATCAAAGTTGGGGACCTTGAAGAAACCCATGTTGCTATGGCTGCGGGTAAATCGATCAGAGCTGTGCTTGGAAGACTCATCTGGAGCCGCGATGACGGGGCAATCCTTTTCAAGTCCGAGCAAACCAAAATCGGTTATGCGTTGACACCAGCTGAGATTCAGCCGCCTTAGGCGACCGAGATTTGCCGAGATACGATGAACGCTGAGATCTGTAATGGCAAGGGATGAGCTGAGATTCAGGTCCTCCAGTTCGGGAGCTGCATCGCAGATGCAGAATACAACTTCATCATCTACTTGGGGGCATCCCTGGAGATTGAGACAACGGAGATGAGAAAACGTTGCGCCTTGCAAACCCTTGAGCATCTGCAGTCCCTTGAGGTTCAGGTTACTTGCTAGACTAAGATGTGTCAACTTGTTCAAGTTGGTGGTGAGCATCTCAAAGGTATCCTGTGGAATGGACTGAAGCTTGGTCAGGTTAAGGCGTTCAAGATTTACAAGTTTCTTTGTGATGACCTTTATGGCAGGATTGCCCACTGATCTGCAAGAAGCTAAGATCACCTCCTTCAGGCTCGGTTGTGCAGTGGCAAGATTCTTCACTCCTTCATCAGTCAAATTGGTGCAACGTACCAAGATGATGCTTTCCAGTTGCAGGTCTGGTACATTGGCTAATGATGTTAATGCAGTACTTGTAATGGATGTTAAACTAAAGTCCAGCGACTTCAGAGTATGAACACTTCTTCTGACAAATGCTAACAGGTTTGTGAAGGTCAGTACGGTTACCGAGTCTCTGCCTTGTTCTGCATTTCGATATGGGTCTGTCTCAAAAGCAACATTGCATCCTGCAACTGATAAGTGCTCCAACTGAGGTACCGTTGCCACAAAGTTATTGAACAGAGCGTCCGAGAGAAAACGAATGGACCCCAGTTGCAAACGCTTTAATCGTCTAAAGGCAGACACTGCGATGACTTTTTCCTCCTCTTTCTGTAAAAGGGTCCCCGACATGAACATACTGTTGCAGCAACTCAGATCAAGCGACAGCAGGTTTTCGCAATGTGAAATTATACCAAGGAACATCTTTCCCGTGAGGTCGCATCCTTTCAGACAAAGCGACCGGAGATGTGGCCCAAGGTGACGTCCAATCTCTTTTAGGAGCACATCAGAATTGCTGCCTTCCACGTAGGTGATGACCAAGTTGGGGCTCTTCCGGTGGCCAAGATCTTGGAGATGCTTGCCGGTGGAAGATGAGGCTCGTAGGGTGACAGTGGTGTGCTTGTGCAGGGCAGGATCCAAGGCAGCATGGTACCAGTGTTTGCACACGAGTGCAGCTTCCTGCCGATCCGTGTGGCACAGGAACTGGAGCACGTGTGATATCAACTGGTAAGGAAGAAAACAAATAGAACCAAAACAAAATTAATGATTAAAAAAAAACAATCTGAACAAAAACTTTAAATCACCACAATGAGCTCAATTCAGACATGTATATGGGCCAGTGACTCTGACCTGTAAGCTCTTAACTCTAAAATTTAATCACTTCATTGATATCTCATAGATCATATTTGACCCAGGTTTCATTCAAATCTGAATAGCAGTTTTCCAGTACAGCCGAAATGAGATGTATACCGGTACAAGGTCTGTCACCAGTGACCTTTGACATTTTAACTCAAAAGTCAAATCAATTCACCAGTTCTACTTGATCTCAACTTTGCATCAAAATTCAATCAGCAGTTCTTTCGTTATTGCGGTAAGAACCACAGTACCAGATGGACGATCAATCGGACAACCTGAAAATATGAATACCTGAAGCACATTCGGTGTGGAAGTGTTAAAAAAAACAATGATGTATCAGCGTACCATAATGTTGGTAATAAATTCAAGTCACAAAATGCTTAACACAGAACAAAAACAAACAAACAAACAAACACACAAACGCAGCTAGATAAGGGGAGTTTGGGTGGCATAAAAAGTTACAACATGCCCTACAAGGCTACATGTATAATTCTACTGAAAAAATACATACACAATGTATAATCTTGTCAATGTCATATATGTCTCATTTGTGTTTGCTTCCCAAACATCTAGTGTGGAGGGGAACAATTTTGAATATTTGCGTCCCAGAACTGGATTACATGCATGTCACATAGTGCAGAGCTCTGTCGAGACCAACTCTTTAGTGTGTTGACATTGTGTTCATTTAGCAAATTGTTCATGTTGACATGTCATCATAACTTTGAATTAGAACTAATGGGGACTTTGAACATAATATTGTACCGATGTTATAGTATGGCTGTAAGGAATCTGTACATACTGTGTGATATATCTTATCTGAATCAATGAATACGCAGGCAGAATTTGATCAGAAGTTCAGAACAATGTATTTATTTTTTTATTTTACTTTATTTCTTTCTTTCTTTCTATTTTTTTTATTTTTCATTTTTTATTTATTTATCTATTTATTTATTTATTTATTTATTATGGTTATTTTTTTTTTTTTTTAGGGGGGGGGGGGTTGGGGGGCACTTGCAGTCCCATCATCTTCCTAAATGTACGGAATATTATCCCAGATTCATCCCCAACCCATAAATGCTTTGTTCTGTTGAACAATCTTTAATAACAAATTCTGTCATCTCAGACATTCAGAGTAAATCACGACTTGTTTTTTTATTTGCAAAATACAATTATTCAAAACATATTTTTTTCCTGTCTACAATTCCATTTAAAGGCAGTGGATCTCATTTGCAAACATCCCCGCAGACCAGGAAAAGATAACCCAAGCCCTTAGGCTATTGATGAAGGGCATGCCTGTGAAATCTGGGGGTCAGTGATTACCTAGAATTTGAAAAATGCAAAAGGAAAACAACAGCCGTTTAGTGTACGTTCTTTGGTAGGAATTTTTTTCTCGCGAGAAAAAAATTCAAATCTGAGTCTAACGGTCACTATAATTCCACCAAAACCAAGTTTCCAGGTCCTATATTTTGCTAAAGGTTCCCAGATGGCATTTTCTTCAAAATGTCTTTGTATTTACACAATGTTAATTTTAGGCATGCAAAAGAGATCCCCTGCCTTTAATCTATCTCAGAATGTTAAATTAAGCTTGCTAGAATAGGTTTCCATTGACTTTTGCATAAATTGTAACACCTGACACTGCTAACAGTTTCTTTGGAAACTGAAGTCATACATCACCAGTAAGCCCTTCAGCTTTGTCTGCAAACTGTAACATAATACCCCATATTCCCCACACTAAAAGTAATGTACATTACGGTTAGGTTTGTTTGTTTGTTTGTTTTCCATTTTGCCTTTAAAGGTAAATGACATGATTGGGGGTAGTCCTCAACTTGGGCTGAAACTACTCTAGAATCAAGTAAACTATGTAAGGATTCTCCTGTGAAAATCTTGTAGTCAAACGTTGACTCATTCTAAAACAAACAATGTCAATATCACTAGTAGCATGGAAACCTGCTGTGTGGCTCTCTATGGGGCTTATTTTTATCCTACCCGGCAAAGAATAAGATACTCCTATGTTTATGCTTGATTCTCCTTAAGTAAACAAATTACAGACAAATCCTCCCAGGTGGGAGATCCACATCTGCTAGTGAACAGCTGGTATATATTTCAACTCATTTAGTTCTTGAGGCATTTTCAAGTGTTCCCAATGATGTCACTAACCTTTAAGTTTTATTTGTGTGTTTGTTCCTTACTTTCTGTATTGGTTTCCTATTCTTCTTTAAAGGATGAGTAAGTACTTCATCTAACCTTCATGAGTTTGTGTGCATGTTATATTAAGTCTGTGGTGACACGGTGCATACAGTAGGTTCTATTGAGTCAAACAGAGAATGAATCACACCTGGAAATATACAACCACAAAAAGTTGACTGGATGTTGTAATATCCTTCCTCCTATTTTCATATCAAGTCACTTATCAACCAGTGGTTATTTTGTCATTTCTTTTAGTTTTGTTTTACTTTTGTTTTTAGTTTATACGGGAAATGGTTTCTTGTTTGTTCCAGTCTCTCTATTTTTATTAATACTCTACTAAGTTCACTTGATTGAATTGTTTATTTCACTGCATGTTGCAAATTGGTATTTTCACTAATCTGTCTGTTAATTAAAAGGCAAGGTCCACCCTGACATCAAGTTGGTTTTAATAAAAGCACAACAATGAGAGAAACAAAAGTTTGGCGAAAATCCATCAAAGAATTGCGGAGTTATATACATTCAAAGTTTTAATTTTGTGACGTCACATACGAGCAGCTTCCCATATTTCATGTAATATTAATTCAATAAATTACCACTTTTTATTGGTTCATAATAATTGAATGATTTTTTTTCATAGATGCACATATGAAATAATGTTTCTAATTATATATTGAATGCACAGGTAACATCATTTTCAATTTTCTGACAAAATGGTACTTTATGGGAATTTATATTACACGACAATGGGGGAGCTGCCCGCATGTCACGTCACAAATTTAAAACTTTGAAAGCTCATAATTTTAGCTATTCTTTGATGGATTTTCGGCAAACTTTCATTAATGTTTCTCTCATTGTTCTGCTTTTATTGAAAACTTGACATCAAGGTGAACCTTGCCTTTAACACAGATCTACATGTATACTGTAGGCATTCCAAGGGGGGTGTTTTGGGTGTTCAAACTTCAAATGCCCCCTTTTTCTGCAATACATCCCCCCTTCCTGGAAAACACTCTCCTCCCCTTTTTCCTAACACCACCATACAGTTTTAGTCAATCAGGCAATTTTTTGTCAGTCTTTCAAAAAATATTCTATTGTCAACCCACCTCAGAAAACAACATCAATCAAACCTACTGAAAATTAAAGAGGATCTAGAGTACTGGTTGATGATGAAACATCTTTCATCAAAATTCCACATTTCATACATTTCCAGGTGAAAGTATATTACATTTGCATTATAATGTGAGACTAATTCATTTCAAATGTAATAACTAGTCGTAGGATTAGCAGTTCAAACAGGTGAAGTTTCCAGCAACAATCGACTATTGTCCCACATATTGATTTCTGTGTTAGTACTTCGTCAGCAGTGGGGATTCATGTACATGTAGATGATTTGTCAGAAATGAAGTTTTCAACTACTGTCTCCTCAGTTTCCTGTACTATATCGACATTTTCTGAATACCATCTGTAGTGTTTGCAATGCATGTTTGAAAACAGTTGAATTATGTTAATCTGCAAAGTACTCCATCATCTCTTTAATTGTAGTGACAAATTATGATGTTTATAACTTTATATTATAGGAGAACATCTAGTGCCCCCCCCCCCCTCGACATTTCACATAATGATAGACATGAAGGTGACATCTAAAAAACAAAAACTGCAAAGAATTTGGCGAACATTTTTGCGGTCAAATTCGCAGCCGAAATGGGGGGGGGGGGCATCCACAGCCTTCCTCCAATCAGTGGAGCCTAGCAAGAATTGTAGCAGACACACTTACTACTTTTGTAAGTAAATTTGTAGTAGTGAGCTACTAGTGGTCCTAGATAGCAATCACAGCAGATACCTCACATGCATGCAGAACAATCATAATGCTTTTGGGGGAAAACAACTTGCTATACACTGGTACAATGGCATTCACGTGCAGCCTGTGTACCCATCTCATCATTCACAGCAGTCATCAGCTGTTGCAACTGAAATTGCAAACATAAAGACGTCAGAAAAAAACTCTCCATTTAACAATGTAGGAAGCCGGTACTCCTACAGTTGTGCGCCAGATAGGCAGTGTTGGGTCCGAGACAGTTTCAGCCGAGACGAGACCGAGGCGAGACAATTAGTGTTCGAGACCGAGAAGAGACAGAGACACTTGTTTTCAGAATCAGCCGAGACGAGACCGAGACCGAGGCAATTACCTTCAAGACCGAGACGAGACCGAGACAATACTGCCCGAGACAGTAAACGAGACACTAGTTACTTCCACACAATATGCAGGCACAGTGCAGCACTGCAATTATCGCGCATGCTTCTATTATTGACGAATGCACTTCATTTGCATAAATCAACAAGTTTGTATGGACCAATGCGAAAAAAGAGAAACAATTTTCATAAAAATCATACTGCAATTGTGCGCAGACGTCAGTACACTAGTACAGCTAGGCATCATCCTTGGTCAAACTTAACCGCGGTCACAGCACGACAGTCGAACACAACACACCCTCGCTGCTCGCAGCTAGCATGCGCAGCCCTCGACCCTCGAACCCGGTCGGCCGTCAATTCTGAAATCCCTGAGGAACTTGACACAAAAGCGGCATATTATAGTGTTGTAGTTTACTGCATATGATTGAGTTTGGCAGTTTGGTATGTTGTTTGTTCTACAATCTACAGACTGTATTTCAAGGTTTCTAACTCGAATAATCTCTTCTCTCCCTGCGCCTAAAATCCTGGATTTAAATCACGAAACAAATGTGATCATGATTCATGGCCAAATAGATCGGATGGAAAGCAGCGAGAAACTGAAAACTCTGAAACTCGTCAAAATTGAGCTGTTTTTCCATGTCTCGTCGATGTCTCGGCCTACGAGACCGAAACATTTCCGTCGAGACCGAGACCAAGATGAGACAATTAGCGTTCGAGACCGACACGAGACATGAGACACACAAACATTGTCTCAAGACATGTCTCGAGACCGAGACACGTCTCGAGACACCCATGACACCCAACCCTGCAGATAGAATAAGTATAATTTTCGGTATTATTATAGAAATATTCAAGAATAAATATATTATATGTAAAACTCCAATTTCAGTTCTGAGAACAGTTTGATAAACTAAGGCACTCCGTCATTCATTTACTGCACTGAAATTACACAGCCCAC
>JZLH01S0196038.1:20942-36774 GCA_001188425.1 Eucidaris tribuloides | reverse complement strand
GCCCCCCGGGATCGCAGACCATGAATTAAATATTCCAATCGTCAACATAATTCATCAATAAGAATGAGATCAACATGTGAACATTTTGGGGCATTTTTTTTTACGTCGGTGTATAGGAGTTGCATACTGTATTGTCATGTATCTTTCTTTAGGTAGATACAATTATTTGAGCCCCAAAAATGTAACCTCTATATATCAATGACGCTGACTATAATAATCTAAACATATTATTTTGGGGCTCTTCATGTCTAGTTCACGTCGTAGAGTCAGTGACTGTCAGTGACTGGACACCGGGAATTAAACATCCAGGTCGATGGTTCGCGGTGCCTCATTTCTGTGGGAGTGCGGTGACCAAGGTAAAACATTACGTTAATATAATACTGATCCCCAAAAGAAATAACACTACTACTATTACTACTACTGCTACTGCTACTACTACCACAACTACTACTACTACTCATATTGATACGACTGTCTCCTTTTCTAGTTGGCGCCGTGCAGCGCGGCGCCGAAAGCAGAAATCCTGACGTCATCACGAGATTGACCAATAAATGGCAATATGACGTCATGCTCGTCCACGCTAACTCATGAATATTCATAGCTTATGCTTTGGCTTGTAAAAAATGCTCTTCTTTGAAAATGGTCTAGACGCCAAACCTGAAAAAATGAGTTTCGTTTGCACTTCATGCTAGTAGGACAAATTTGGTATCATTGGAAAGCTGAAGGTCTGAGGGATGTGAATCTGCCGGATGCCAAGAACGGCAGGTGGGCCGTTACCATGGAAACGGGAGTCGAAGTTCAATGACCTAAAATCGCCTATTGCGAATTTCTGCAAATTTAGGATCCTACCCTATATCACATAAAGTGTACTTTCTGAAAAATACATCATCGGTTTAAATTTATGTTTGGTACATGTAAGGTCCAGGAACAGAGGTATTCCATGAAATACTTACTTAGACCGGGGGACCAAATTTGTGACCTTGAGGTGACCTTGAGTTTGACGCTTCCTTGGCAAATTTGGTAGTAAAATTATGCCATTCAAAAAAAAGGTTAAAACTTTAGTTTATTTTAAATTCACGTGCAATTTATGAGTGTTGATAAAATTATTGGATTAAGTAAAGTATTCACATGTTACTTACTACCATAATTTGATTTGGTTACCATGGAAACAAACCCAACAAGCCCCTAACACCGCGCATGTAACTGTGCGTTTATAGCGCAAAATAGGGGGTTCCAGGTTTTCCTGGGTGTGTGGAACATGTCCAGATGATTTGGGAGTCAATCCAGCGGTGTAAGCGTGAGAAGAAGGATGTGGACGTTATCTGGTTGGATCTGGCAAATGCTTACGGCTCAGTGTCTCACAGCGACATCAATTTTGCTTTGGAGTTTTTCTGGGTTCCATAGGTGGTCCGGAAGCTGGTGCAGAGCTATTACAGTCAGTTCAGGATGAGATTCACGCCTGGGACTTACACGACGGATTGGCAGGCACGATCGAGATTGGTATTCTGATGAGATGCCGAGTCTCACCGCTGCTCTTTGTTCTAGGTATAGAGGTGCTGACCCGTCATGTAGCCTCAGATATTGAGGGTTTAATGCTGGCTGGGGAGGTTGTTGTTCCTTTGATCAGGGCGTTTATGGATGATCTGACAATTGTGTCAGGTAATGAGACCCAGGTTGATAGGGGGCTCCGCAGACTTGAAGATCTAGTAGTTTGGACACGGATGAGGTTCAAGGCCAGGAAGAGCCAATCAGTGTCGTTGAGGAAGGGGATGGTGGTTGCCAAGAGGTTTCGTATTGGGGGTGAGGACATACCTCAGGTCTCTGAGCAGGGGGTAAAGAGTTTGGGCCGTTGAAATGAAGGTAAGTTGAACGATAGGCATCGAGGTGTCCAAATCCATTAAAGTGGTGGAATGGTTCAAGAGGGTGGACAGAACATTAATCCCTGGAAATACAAAGGTATGGTGCTGCCAGTTTGGTTTGTTGCCACGGATCACGTGGTAACTGCAGGTGTATGAGGTGGCAGTGTCCAGGGTTGATCCAGCAGAAGTTGAACTCATACTACCAGAAGTGGTTAGGTGTCCCAAGAGTGCTTGCAGATTTGGCATTCTTTTGTTGATCTAGGAAGCTACGGTACTGCCTTTGACGTCAGTAGTGGAGGAGTTCAAAGCTGGGAAGGTTAGGTTGGTAATGATGATGAGGGAGTTCCAAAACGATAGCTGAATCTAGGCCACCGATCTACACATGCATGGGGGAAGTGGAGGGCAGAGGAGGCTGCGGACGAAGCAGTGTCAATGGCCAAGTGGCAAGTGGAAGGAGATGCAAGGCGTAGGCTGGTTTGGGCATGGGGAGGTGCACATCTTCGGGGAGGTGGAACAGGGGAGTGCGACATCTTAGGGAAGTGCGAAACTTAAATGAGAACAATCAGGTGTTGAAAGCAAAAAAAGGTGGTGCAAATTTCTTTTTTGCTCTTAGGTGGAACTCTATGGGCTCTGCTGGGGGGGGGGGGGGTGCACGTGCCCGCACCCCCAGCCTATGCCCTTGATATGCGTGGTGCTGTTCATCATGTGGGCAGGAGTGGGGTTGGGTTTCGTCCGGGTATGAGATGGTACAGCAAGCAAGGCAGGAAGGGCAGGAGGGATTTGGTGGTTGAGGCAGTTAAGAAGGATGAGGAATGCCGGTTAGCAAAGGCTGTGCAGCAGGAAGTACAGGGGGCATGGACTTGCTAGGAGGGGGTGGAACAGAGGAAGGTTTCATGGAACGACCTCATAACAATGTCCTCTGGAGCCGTCGCTTCATGATCAGCGCCACCTTCGATGTTTTGCCATCACCGGTGAATTTGAAGAGATGGGGAGTGTGGAAGACGATAGCTGAGAGGTTTGCAAGAAAGCAAGGGGATCGCTGGAGCGTGTCCTGTCAGCGTGAGGTGGGTGATTGCAAGCCCACACATGGAGGCATAACCAGGTGTTGAAGAAGATGAGGGATTGGCAAGGGCAGCGGTGGAGGTGAGGAAGCTAAGAAGCATGGGCCCCCAAAGGTGAGGGGTATCCAATTTGTGAAGGAGGGAGCGAAATGTATTACGAGGAGACAGGGGCAAGGCGTGGCATTGGAGGAATGTTGGTAGCTTCGGATAACTGGGAGGTTCGGGTGGATGAAGGGAATTGTACGATGCCGGAGGAGGTGGTGGTGACGGCCCTGTGGCCAGACATGGAATTGGTGACTAGGTCGGTGTCTAAGGTTGTGATGGTGGAATTGACAGTTCCATGGGAGACGAGGATGGATGAGACAAGGGAAAGGAAGTTGGATAGGTACGCTGGGCTAAAGGTGGAATGGAACAAAATGGGTGGGGAGCGGAGAAGTGCACTGTCGATGTTGGGTGTAGGGGGTTTGCTGGATATTCGGTGAGTAGGTGGAGTCGACTTATGGGGTTTGGTGGGAGGGAGGGGAGAGTTGGGTGAAGAGGATGTGTGGGGCAGCTGAGACGGGATTGCGTGTTAGGAAAGCTTGTAGAGATGTCAATGGGGGTGCTGTATGGGGAACCCTGCAGCGCAGCACCGGCCAGCCAGGGGGAGGTGTCCAGTACTTAAATGGCCGAAACACTGGTGATCCCTGGTGTGCTGCTGACGACCCATTGGCATTGGCGGGATAAGATCTTTTCCGTTATTTGTACAGTAATAGTGTATAAAACGGTATTTTTTATGGTGTGTAAGGTTAGGGTTAGCGTAGTATAACAAATTTCTTTGTCACATCATTACGGTTGTCATGGTTAATTTTTTACTCTACTAAGAAATAAGGGTGTAATTGGGGTGCAAAAATGTCCCAATAACAGCACCTTAGCAATTCTGCACCCTTCAGGGTACACTTAAACACTTTGCACCTCTGTGGGGTTCAGGGTGTAATGTGCTAGACGTGCACCCCACTGAGTGGGGTTCAAAATTGCACCCATGTAAGGGTGCTGCTATCACAATTTGTGCACCCCGATTTCTTTGTGTGTAACATATTAGCCTAAATCAATGACATTGTATTAATGAAAGGTGTTAAGTATTATTCCATTATAGTTACAAAAAGAAAATCGCATTTAAAATTTGAAATTCACACATGCGTGGATGACCTGAAATGACGGACGTCCTTGGTAAGAAGATTAGATAAATATTTTCGTCAATTTTATGCTAGGTAGTCAGGCACAATTCCTTCTTTTTATATTATATATTGATCTCAGGAAAATATATATCAATAACCAAAACGATAAAAGTATGTTAATTTTCAGAGTGTTACATTTTTTCCGACACAAAAAGGGGCGTGGTCTGTTCCAAGCTAGTTTCTATGGTGACGCTACAAGTTTCTACAACTAATACGCTTATTTTCGAAAAATATCTGAAAATATCCTTGGGTCCATTGTAGCCATAATCCAGTCGGGGCATTAAAACCCTGAAAGTTACTTTTGGGCGTCTCGCTGCTACCAAACAAGCTCTCCCCCAAGTTTTCAATGACCAGGAAAACTTCAAATCTTACTCAAAGCTACGTGTGAGCAAGTTTGCCAAAAGCGTTCTGAGAAAGATGTGGAGTATGTCTAGAACAGGACATTTCTGAAATACTTGCTTATTTCATTAGTTTTTGGTCATAGCTTATAAAAATGAAGATTATTTTTGCATGTTGCATAGATCACTAGCAGACGATGATACATACTCCTTTATTTTAGAAATTATAACAGTAACATAATGGCTGGTATTCTCAAAAGCGGACTAAATTAGTCCCCTGACTAACACTGGGATGTTAGTTACCACTCTATGGAGTGTTTACACATTCATTTTATGTTCAAAACTGTTTTAAAATTGAAATTTTTGATCCATTTTCATGACAAAAATTACTGACAGGTAATTATTACTCAATCTATTTGTTACAAATTAAGCCAATTAGTCACCAAACGTGTAATAAATATTGTTTGAAGTGGGAAAGTGGTAATCCTTAAAACATCATTCCAGTGTTATAGTTAAGGGACTAAGTTACATGCTATCGAACCTTACATTGCATTTCAATCATTGTCATTCCACGTTATCAATAAAAAGAGTTCATGGATTAAAACTAAATGATAGTACATGGTTAAACAAAATCAATGCCCTTTCAAATAAAAGTTGGCGAATCCAAAATATCGCAACGTTCGTAAGCATTCGCCCCTCAGTAACATACAAGCTTTAGCCTCGACAAAAAAAAAATGACGTGCAAGTAAACGACCATGTTCCTGAATTTTAAAGCGTCCTGGGGCTTGTTTCATAAAGCTGTTCGTAAAGTTACGCATGACTTTACGAACGACTCTAATATGAAGTGCCAATATCATTTTTATATCATTTTAAGAGTATGATTAATGTTGGTTAGATTTTGCAGAAAAAAAATAAAGTTTGCATTGAAATGCTTATTAAATGGTTAAGAGTAAGAATGTTAATCTATGTTTGCATATTTCAGCATTAGCAGATGTGATTTCAATAATCTGAGAATCATTTGGCTTGCCATATTCACAGTCGTTCGTAAAGTCTTGCGTAACTTACGAACAGCTTTATGAAACAGCGACTTATGTTATCGGCTAACGATTTGGCCGTGAAAAAAATTCACCGCGAAAATTTTCCCGACGTATTTTTCCCCTAACATTTTACTCTAGCGTCGCCCCTGGAACAAACTATGAGAACGCATTCACAAACCCAGAAAATAAACAAACAGACAAATACATATTAGAACTAACGCATATAGATATCATATTCACTTCTAGATTGAATTTTGAATATTTTATTTCCTCTCTTTAGCCCGAAAAAAATCTGATATCTGATCTACAAAAATTCCTTTTATCATATCAAAGGAAACGTTTTAATTTTCAATAATGTGACACCTGGCCAACAGAAAAATAGATCATCCCACCTCTTTAATGTTGACAAGGAAAGTGGACAATCTTTTATTTCACTTTACTAATCGTGGTAATGATAAAAGGTTGCAATAATTAGTTCGCAAACAGTTTTTACTATCGCATGCTATTTTTCTCGCCACCAAAAAAAAAAATTGACGTGGTCATAATTTCTTTGCGACAAGAAAATTGTTTGTGACAAGAAAAAAACTGTTTGTGACGATAAAAGATGTTTGCGATCTTTATTGCAACTATTCACGAACCCCAACGAACCCCCAAAAGTTGCTACGATCGCAAGAATTCTCCGCACAGTGACATACTCCGAGTCGCCTACTGCCTTTCGCAAAGACTGTCGCAAACAGTCGAAAGAACGTTGCTAACACTCAGGCAATTAAAATACCCCCCTTCATTCAAAAAGGCACTTAAAATATGTCTTTTTCCTCACCCAGATTTTTAGAATTGTATATTTTCATTTTAAACTTTGTGCAATATTTCTTGTAAGCGCTTTGGGCCATCTTGGGAAAATCGCAGCTTATAAATAATAACAACAATAATAACAACAATAATAACAATAATAACAATAATAACAATAATAACAATAATAACAACAATGATGATGATGATAATGATGATGATGATAATGATGATGATGATGATAATCATGATGATGATAATGATGATGATAATGATGATGATGATAATGATGATGATAATGATGATGATGATAATGATGATAATGATGATAATGATGATAATGATGATAATGATGATGATAATGATGATAATGATGATGATGATGATAATGATAATGATAATGATAATAATAATAATAATAATAATAATGATAATAATAATAATCGTAAAGCGTCGCTGCAGGTCATCGTTAAAAATCGCTGATGACAGAGGCGAACCCTGATAATTTGCGAACATTCGTCATAAAAGTTGGCGAATCCAAAATATCGCAATGTTCGTAAGCATTCGCCCCTCAGTAACATACAAGCTCTAGTCTCGACAAAAAAAATGATGTGCAAGTAAACGACCATGTTCCTGAATTTTAAAGCATCCTGGGGGTTGTTTCATAAAGCTGTTCGTAAAGTTACGCATGGCTTTACGAACAACTCGAATATGAAGTGCCAATACAATGGAAAGAAAAGTGTTGGTTAGATTTTGCCGAAAAAAAAAGTTTCCATTGAAATGCTTATTAAATGGTTATTAAGAGTAAGAATGTTAATCTATGTATGCATATTTTCAACATTAGCAGATGTGATTTCAATAATCTGAGAATCATTCGGCTTGCCATATCCACAGTCGTTCGTAAAGTCTTGCGTAACTTACGAACAGCTTTATGAAACAGGACCCTGGAACCTGGGGGGGGGGGGTCCAAACCTGTGATGACAGGTACACTCGAAAAGCAGATACTTTTTGCGGCAGTAATTGTGGCTGGTGGTTGGTTCCGGAAGTGGGTTTCAGGAAAATGCAATGAAAACGTTTTTGAATAGACTGTTACCATTCGCTTTCTCTTTACTGCAGGAAACACAGTGGTTCATCCTTGACGAGTACAAATACTGCGAGAAACAGAAGTTGCAAGGCACCGAACCGGCGAAATGTGTTTCAGGTTTGTTATTTTGCTTTTATGATAAAACACAGAATAACACGAAACTTGTAAAGGTATGGCAGACTAAAGGCCATTTTTTTCTTGGAGACTTGAATTAAGAAATAAGAAACAAGAAATAAGAATTAAGAAACTTAATATCTAGGATAAATAAGTATGATTACTAAAATATATACCCTTTACTCGCACAAGCTGATTTTGGCGATTTTGATACTATTTTTACTGTACGCGCGTTTTGAAAAAAAAACAACAACAACCCTTTTTACGCGTTTTTCCACACTCGCATGGTGTACACATTGTAATGACAGTGCCACCCCCCCCCCGGTCAACGGTATATTCAAAACAGGCAAGATAAATAAACAAATACACATGTAAAGTCATCTCGCAGGGGTAGACTTCACAAGCGCCATGGTAGTGAGTGAAAGGTTTCTTCTTTCTCGTTTTTAGAAGTGGGGGGGGGGGAGGGCTGTGATAATCATAACTTCCCGAATATGGGTGGCAGATGGAGGGGGGGGGGGGCTTTAGTCACTTCATTCCGTCCTGTAATTGTCAGTACTACTGATGAATAGTTGTCTCTGCAGTGGCAAATCATAAATGGCAGAATCGCTATCACTTTTCATTATTAGAATGGAATTATGAAATTGCTACAATTGCATTCATGATCTTTTTTTCATATTTTGTGTTATATATATTTGTAATGTTATAAATGTTATAATATATTTATTATGATGTCACTATAATTATGTCGATCTTCATCATACAAATAATATGAAATTATTTCCATGCAACGTATTCCGTAGGGCTCGAAACAAATTTAATTGATTGTATGATCTCATTCTTGTATTATCTTAACCATTTCTTTTTACTTCATTGGACTCACCTGTACGTCAAACATATAACTATAATACTTATTGCATTTTTTAAACTAATATTTGACATGAGTTGTCCATATCCTTTCACGCTCTCTCAGCTTTGCGGACCACCCTTATTTCCACTCATCATATATTAAAAAAAAAATATGTACATGTATACAGAGTGAATTATGTTTTATTTATATAGTATAATGTCCATGCTGTATATTATGTTTATATATATGCATTAATATTGCAATAGTAAGATGGAATTACAACCTTTATTCAATTTAATTCAATTCAATTAATTTCTTCTTTAGAGTTTCCAACGTCTACGGTGACGAGCCGAATCGGGGGTCCGAATGGCACTCTTATCGACACGTATATTTATGCGTACCCTTACGGACCGGGACTCTATCACGGAATTGCAACCGTGGAAGTGGTCAGTGGTGGAAGTTGTATTCCTGTTGGATCGTCATTCGTAGGGAATCAATTTATACCCCCAAAATGGGGTAAGTATAGATTTGGATGTCGAAAAAGTATTTAAGTTGGGAAATGTAGTTTTGGACGTAAACGATTATCAACTTAGAATCGTGTAAACCGTATGATTATAGTAAATTTAGTGTAGGCCTGCATTAGCAATACCGTATCCGTACTCGACCACTGTGTTGTACAAAGTCCAGGAAGGGACCTGAACAAAATATTGTTAGAATATTATTATCATTATTGTTATTATTATCATTATTGTTATTATTATCATTATTATCATTATTATCATCATCATTATCATCATTATCATCATTATTATTATCATTATCATTATCATTATCATTATCATTATTATTATTATCATTATTATTATTATTAGTAGTAGTAGTAGTAGTAGTATTGTTATTACTATTATGATGATGATGATTATTATTATTTAATTTTTTAAATATTTTTTTCACTTTTGTTCATTTTTTTTGTACAATATATATATATTTTTTTTTGGCCAGAGAAAGGACAATAGTTGTCCGCTCGATTAACAGAGAGCTAACCAGACAAGTGCGAGACTGAAATAAAGGGCGTCGTCTTTTTATTGGGGAGGGGTTGTACCCGAGCCGGTAGGTGTATTCCCTTACCCATCAAACTGAGATTTGCTCAGAACCAACAAATTGCCCGAGAGAATTCATCTCGTGTCCAAAAGAAAAAAGACACACGTACACACGTACACATAAACATACACACGCACGCACACACACACACACACACACACGCACGCACACACACGCGTGCGCGCGCACGTACACACACACACACACGCACGCAACGCACACACAAACATACAACACACACAACTCACACTACGCACACACACACACACACACACACAACACACACACACACACACACACACACACACACACACACACAAACACACACACGCACATACACATGCACCCCCGTTACTGTGCTATCGAACCCCCCCGGGCGAAGGAGAAAAGAAAGATAAGGGTCAAAATTCAAAATAAAAAATCACTGAAAAAGCTACTTTTCCTTTATTTCTGGGTACGTAAATTAATTCAAAATCACTAAAAGTGCAAAATATTCCTTATTTTCACGCAGAGTTTATTTATGTTTGTTTTATCTGATAGGGTTTGGTAGGGGCTTCCAAACTTCAACACATAATTGGGAAATTAATAGATTATGCCAATAAATGTATATCGTATTCTAATTTACAAAAAAAATCCCAATATTCCTTTATTTTTAGGCAGATTTTTTTTATTCTGCTTGTTTTACCCGATACAGCTTGGTAGGGTTTTCAAACTTCAACACATAATTTGGGAATTCGTTATTATGCTGATTTATGCAAATTTATTCAAAATCAATGAAACATGATTAAAAAGGGCCACTTCTCCTTTACCCTTCGGTGCTTTCTGATTCGTATTGCTCAAACTGATAAAGCCAGGTCAGGGCGTCCAAAAATTAATACATAATTAATTTTTAATTCATCAATTATATGATAACTTATGCAATTTGTTTTCAAACTCAATGAAAAATGACAAAAAGGCCTGAAAGCCTGAAATGACATAATTTTGAAATACGTTATGTGTAAATCGCGAGATTCAGGCGAAACATACGCATTACGCATTGCCTAACTTTTTTTTCATTTAGATGTAAAGCTACTGTCACACTGTGCCGTCTAACGATTCCGTCTGCCTCCGTCTAAAATATTTACCTCAGACGGTGTCAGACGGCGACAAATGGAATACAATAGAATGGAACAGAACGAAAAAGCACCGTCTGTCAACGTCTAGATACGTTTGTAATCCGTTTGAAAAACGAATTAAAAAGTCCAATAAAAGTTTCGTAAACGTACGCGTTCGTTTTTCAGACGGAATCATTAGACGGCGCAGTGTGACAGTAGCTTAATATCTAACATGTTTTAAGTAGTCGTTCGATCGCACCGTGGGTCCATCCCTCATGGCACCAACATTGCTTTTCTTTTGACTTTTAGTTCCTATGGCGGTCACGACTTCATATATCAACTTGACGATTGGGATTCAGGATCCTAATAAGTGGTTCTTGCCGCCAAGCTACTGCACTAATGAGGTAAGCAAGCATTTAAGCGAGTAAGTTGGCTCAGTGGTAGAGCGTCCGCTTCTTGTCCGGAAGGTCGCGGGTTCGAGCCCCGGCCGAGTCATACCAAAGACTTGTTAAAAAATGGTACCTTCTGCTTTCTAGTCAGGCGCTCGGCATTCTAGAACAGAGAAGGGTAATAACAACATTTACGTTATGCAGGGCCCGCTGGTAGAACAATCTTTTTGACTGAAGTGGCTACCCTGGGTAAATAAGTCTGCCCCCTGCTGCCCCCTTCCTGTTACGCCACTGTTCGCAATCAATCTTGAGATAAAAGCTCTCAAAATAATGCTTCATTCTCAAAGAGCGGATTGTAATCGTCCCAATAATTTGACAAAACTATTTTTTCATCAATCCTCAACAACTTTAAAGGCACTATTTAACACTGTGGAAGACCCGTTTAAAAAATTGTCGAACATTGCTATCTGACATAATCTGACAGTGTTTGAATGGATTAATAAACACCCTAGAACACAAAAGTTTGGACAGTTATGCTGTCACTAGTACAATATGTGCAGAATCAAATTGACACATTAATTTTATATCGGGCGATAGGAAATTCTGCAACACAGCAGTCTATGGAGAAAAGCTGGAATGGTCTCTCAATAATTTTCACTTTTTTAAAGCACTTAATGATTGTTTTACACTGCAATTTTTTCAGGGCTTCATTTTTAGACTGTATCAAAGACACTAGTAGCATGGGGAATCATGTAGCTCACATTTTTTAAACTGGAAACATTGTTATACAGTGCCTTTAACGTGCCGCTGTAAGAAAAAAAAAACATGGAGTTACTGTGACCTGCTTCTAATTTAATACACAATATGCCTATTTTCCATTGATACTAAGTTCAACAATAAATATTAACGGAAATTATTATTATTATTATTTCTTACTGATATTCAATTAGCATTTCTTTTTCCTTTTTTTTTATCCGCAGACAAACCATGTCACACGGCCACGGATCCCTGCCGAAATTCGCAAGCTTGTCAATACCTTTAGCACGCGACGATTATTCTAAAAGACTGATACTGGGAAGCACCTTCTGGTGACAATTTAAAGAGACAAATCAGTAGAGATTAACATGCATGTTAGTCTAGATTTTGAAATCTTTTCTTATTTCTCTTTTTAATTCGCCGAACCAGGTTAGTCGCGTTGCCGACTATATGCGTTAAGCCGTGTGATGGCGCGATTCCGGGGATTTAGCTAGAGTCCCTTTCCTTAATAGGTCGCACACACTGGTCGCACATCACAAATTGAGAGGCGCAATGCCTACCGGGAAGGCAGTACAATGATGAGGTCATTGCCTGGATGCACTAAAAAAATCTTTAAAAATAAGCAGAGTGGAAAATTACCATATTTTGTGGTCTGATATATTAAGCGCGGACTATAGCTTCTACAGGTGTGCACAAGTTGGAGAAATCAGGGTTGTAGTATTTTTAGTGATTTTTTTAGTGCAATGTTACAAGTTGGCTATTTTGGGCATTTAGCAGAGGTTCTGCATGGTTAGTCTTGAACCGAGGCGCTTAACTTTTTTTAGAGCTGGAAAACATCACAAATCATGTTTTTTATTGGAAAGCAGACATAATTTCCCTTCACCTGCTTCGATTTAAGAAAAATCTACGTTTCGATTAAATTTTGAGAGTGCTTTGAAGTTGCTGCATTTAACATAGGTTTCTATGGGCCCCTGGAAAGGTGCCGTGTACCCAATAGAGAGAGTAGCGACATAGAACGTCCTTTTTATGGAAACAAAATGTCGTATAGATTCTTTCTATTCACAACGCCAGGTGCTCATCGCAATTGGATAGAAATGTTACGTAATGTTGCTTTGTATAGGAAATAAAACAGCGTTCAAATTGCGAGTTGTCACAACTCTCTACATAATAGGACTCTAGCTGAATTCCCGGGATCGCGCCATCACACGGCTTACCGCATGAAGTCGGCAACGCGTATCATACACGGCGAATAAAAAAAGAGCGTAAAAACATTGCAGAATCTAGATTATATGCATGTAAGAGACTCAGCAGACCCATACTTTTCGGATAAGTCAAAACAAAGAAGACATGATAGAATAAACATTAAATATAGATATCAGTGATGACGAATCATATTCCGGGCTTGCTTTCATTTCTGCATAAACTCACATAATTATTATTAATATATTTTTTAGCTAAAGATTATTGCAACTCGATGTTTTGCTATCCAATCCCACATTGTTTAACCCTTGGGGTGTGGAAACCGGATGTGTCATGTATTAGAAGGTAATCAATCTCAACGTTTATCAAAATAACAAAGTAATAGCGGTTCATGTCCACTTTAAAGCCAAATATAGTTTTTGTCAATCTTTCACAAAGTGCTATATTGTCAGTCATCCCAGACATCAGTATATAACATCAAACCAACTGAAAATTGTTAAAAGGGACAATTTATGATATGTAAATTAAAGGGGAGTATTTAACGGGATGTGCATTATCTATGGGAAATATCGGGCGTCCCCCGACATTTTTTGAGTAAATTCTAAAAAAAAAAAATGGGAGAAAATCAGAGATAACAATTTTCAGGGTATTGATAGATCGTGTAAGTGTATATAAAAACATATTGGCAAAGAATACCATTTTTTACCATTTACCAGTGCTAGACCTTGGCTTCCATTTGAGACAAAACAGGATTCAAATTACACTTGTTTTTGATATGCATATTATTTTTATACATCCAGCTTATATATTGCATGAACATCGGTAATTAGGTCTACATTACTTTTTCGAATCGAATGCCAGCAATGTCAAACATTAATTGGCAAATTTAATTTGCTCCATGATTGTACACATGATCAATATCTAGTAAACTACTGGAAAGAGAGTGAATGGAAGAACATAGCATCTTAACTTGCAAAAAAAATCGGAACATTTGTTGCAAATACAACTCCCGTAGAGTACTGGTATATATTTATGTTCATACATTATTATTCAAATCATTTGTAACTTTGTATCAACCACTGTCTGTAGTTCTGTAACTTTATGTAACCATAACTTTGTCTTATTGTTAGATCAATCTTTTTGATCATGGGTGTAATCATATTTTGGGAGTTTTGTTGTTTCAAGAAAAAAAATCAAGTAAATGTATATTTTAATTCACACACCATTTAAATGACCTTTTTACCTTTCTTATGTAAACTACATGAATATTTACAATACAAATTTCACATGTTTATACATATTATTTACAATGTTTGTTTCGCTCGATATGTACAGATATTAATAAATTATCACGAAAAATACAAATTCATGGTAAAGAATGAATGTACAGTCAGTGTGAATATAAATCGCGTCAATTAGTACTTATCACTTCATTGTGGAATATACTAATCGAACAAATAAAAAGAATGCAATAAACACTGAAGAAAAGCCAAGGACATAATATACCATTATAACATCATTTGAACCGTTACTTTACCTATGTAGACAAGCAAATTTCTGAGATTGAAACACACACACACACACACACACACACACACACACACACACACACACACACACACACACACACACACACACACACACACACACACACACACACACACACACACACACACACACACACACACACACACACACACACACACACACACACACACACACACACACACACACACACACTAGGGATAACCTCTTGGACGAATATGCAAGACTAGAGAGATAATTCATTAAATTTGATATGATATTGATTTGTATTTCTTTGTTACTTACTAGAGTTTTTTTCAAGAAAGCCTAAATAAAACAACCTATTTCGTGCTTAACTTAATGGGCGTGGGGCTCTATATACATGTCAAATGGGATGGGCCTACATATGTGTCACGCTGTATTATGATTAGCGTATTTCACATATTGGCATAAATTATCAGGTTTGATTACTCATATTGTATTGAATTCCTGTCTCATTTGTAACTTGATAAGTGGGGGGGGGGGTAAGGGTACATATACAAAATGGGCGGCCTTTCTGTTATGTGTTGTGTCCTCTATCATATTCATTGTTGTGGATTGTGTGTCCGTTCTGTTTGTCTATAGCGCTACTTTGTAATTATTTTTATCCCGTATTCGTGTTTGGGATTGTATTGCATTATTGTTGTACGATTTAAATTGTTAAGGCTCATGTCATTTGGCCTAAGTGGACACATGAAATGAAGTAACTGAAAGAAAGTTATCTTTTAGAATGTAGGACTAATTAATTTTTTTCTATAATCTCTTCAACTTTTTTAAATACAATCGTAGTATTACCTATACACCACATTTTTGGGCAGTTTGAAAAGAAGAGGCAAGCTCTAATGCAAATTCATATGAAATATCAAAGATATTGGCTAATTTTTTTTTTAACTTGTAAGATCAACTTTTGATATATTGGCTTATTTGTTCATGCTTCTATACATAATGAAATGACTGAAAAGCAACCACATAAACTCGTTTGGTAAAATGTAAATTATTACAACTTACGCTGTAAGCGACGATATTTCAGTTAAGACCGAAACTTTGTATGAAGTACAGAAAAGATAAATTGATAGATCAACGTAAAAAGTAGGCGATAATATCTGCATTCACGAGATGCTCTCCCCAGGAATGTGGCAGGTTGAGTCATTCTTTCAACATAATATACCACAAGCAAAAAATTAAGGCCGCTTCGGTAATTTATATCAAATATTATGAATATTTATATTTTGCAGCGCTAGGACGGGATCATTAGTAATCCTGATAGTAAACGAAATGTAGTGCATACAAACTATGGCATAATGGTGACCAAACAATGCGTCATATATAAGCTAAAGAAATAATAATAATAAAAAAAACAGCGTTTGTACTCAGAAGATGCAT